>JBBJLS010071509.1:0-11054 GCA_037577275.1 Bryconaethiops microstoma | reverse complement strand
AAGAAGCGCACTGCTGATATAAATGACTTCAAACAATTTGCACAGGTGCCTAAGACTTTTGCACAGTACTGTACATAAAAACTAACTAAATGTAGTAATGAAATAAAGCAAACAAGTGTTAAATTGAACATAGTATGGGACTCAACATTAACTTTGTAATTAGTAAATAAATCTATTACTCTGGCTGTTTCCCGTCCTGTAAACAGAAGATGACAGAAGTTTGTGGACAGACAACAAAACACATGAAAACTTTACCACTACAATAAAATTATTACAATGTTATGGTCTCCTTGAAATTACCTAATATAAATATCAATTATAAATCTCAGCAAATATCATATAAAAATCAACCCCCGACAGTGACTCTACAGTGAGCTAACCATTGGCTAATCAGTTGAGCATATTTATTCAAGTTTCAGTCGTAATTGCCTGATGAAAAACTATGGTTTGAGGTGTTGCTGTGACGCATCACCAAACAAGTGGCTAAACTACCCAAAAAATACCTTGTACTATTGAACTGACCCAACAGACCCGACCCGGCTATTGTGTAGAAAAAACATCACAGCATGTAAAAAATTTTTTGTGTACAAACTATACTGCTTGCACTTCAGCAATTTACATCAATCAGTCAATTCCCAGATTTCTTTCTGAACAGATGAGTTGTGCAGGTCTACAGCTTTTCGTCAAACCAACAAACCCAGCGAAGAGAAGGATGGTGCAGATGAAGCGTTGGTGCAGATGAAATGTCTTAAGATTTTTTCGCACATATATAAAAAATGAACAGTATTAATCTATCCATGACAGCTTTAATCCAAAATGAGGTATTGTCGTAATTGGTTTACATCACCTTTTGAATAGTGTGGCAACTAAAACCAGATAAAACACATTTCCTGTTGTGTAGTCAAGTGGGCAGATACTGAATCATGTTCAACAGGAGTTCAGAATAATGTCAGATCAGTTTATTTTTGTGATTCTACTTCAGCTTCTCTTTCTGTAAACCTCTATGTCTTTGTCGCTCTCGAGAGTCTGGGGTGTTTACTGGCATGAGTCAGCGTTTCTAGAATTGTTCTGACTTTTGGGAAGTGGATTAGTGAGGTCATTTAACACAATCAACAAAAGTGTCCGAACCTACGTCAGAGGCGAATATGTAGACTTCTGTTGCAAAACCACAATGTCTGAAAGGCGCTATGTTGTTTGGGTGGATACGTATGTGTGAACACAAATGCAGAAAGATACTAGTCAATGATTTGCATACGTCTGACTGCTTCCTCTTTCTGTTCATGTGATTATACACTGATAATCAAGATGATTAGTTGCTTCCCCTTTTTACACATCTAAGTTAGTCACCAAGACACATATAGACACATTCGTACCTTCAAATGCATCAGATGATCTCTCTCTCTCTCTCTCTCTCTCTCTCTCTCTCTCTCTCTCTCCTGTCTGTCAGTTCTTTCGGTTTGTCATGAAGATTGAGTGGCATTTTGACCTTTAGCCTGGCCTCTTCACACAGCCTGAGACGGTTGCTTTTGTCCCTTCAAGTTGTCAGACACACGTACACACACAGATTTACACACAGACACATTTTCCACATTGCAGCTTTTTAAAATGTATTTCAGACTCAAGAGGATACAAATGCTGTACAGAGGGCAGGAAGTTCGTGCACATGTCACTTTGTCTAAGCGTAATCATGAATGTTTAATGATGTGAAAATGTTAATATTGATTTTGTCAATTTCTTCTCTAATTTTGAATTATTCATTAACACGTGGGGTCGTTTTTAAAATTTAATATCTTCACATTTTGAAAACAGTATTGAAAGTTGGGGATTTACAGTGCTTAATTTCCCCCTCGATTGGTTTGTTGATCGTGAAACTCCTCTGGGGCACTGTTTCGCTCAGATTAGCTTTATGACTTCTCAGGCTGACACTGGGTTTTTTCAATGAGATGTTGATCCCGTTGACTACATCTCAGATGCTTCATGATGCCATTTCCACAAATGGGTGAAGTGGAATTTGCATGTGTGCCGTACAAAGGACAGTTGACTGTGTGTTAGTTTGCGTGAATGTGAGCAGATACGCTTTGGTAGGTAAATTCTTACTAACTGTAACTGCAGTGTACATCATTATGAAGCACGAGCTGGTGGAAAGAAATGCTTTCAACGTGCTGCGTAAGAAAAGGAACATTTTAACCAGCTTTTCCCCAGACATGAGAGTACCATTAACGAATCTTGCCTTAAAACATGTGTACAGTCCTTTTACTCCCAAACTCCAACCTGTTTTTCCTCTAAAGGTCAGCAGGTTATTGCAGATGGAGGTAGAGAGTAGACGGCCCACAGCGTGAGGGAAAGCCCTCGCACTGTAGGACGAGTGTGTATGTGTGAGAAAGAGTAAGGTGGGAGCATTGATTGGTCTGTTTTAAGGTTAGCAAGGAACAGCTGGTGGAAACCTGTAGCAGTACGAGAAGCCTAATCGAAGTTCACAGCAGAAATGGCAAAAAAAGAGAAGAGAAGCTGTCAGAACCAGCCTCAGTTTTCCATTTTATAATAATGTACTTAGTGAACCTTATTATGCAGAGTCAATTACAATGCCTTACTGTGATATTAAAGCCTTCTGGTTTTAAATATAGACGTTTGAAAACACCAGCTACAATGTCAAGATGAATGTGCCGATAAAATCATTCTAAATTATTTGAAAAAAATCTTCTTACCTTAGTGTATTTAAATGAAAAATGATAAGTTCATGTGTCTTTAGACTTCTTCTCACAGTATTTTTTTTGCCTTCCTATAGCAGTGATGTGTATGTGTGCGTGAGATTAAATATGCTATCCAACGTTTTGTAACTACTTGACGGGCTGCTTTTGTGGACATGATATTTTACCATCGTAGTCCTCGTCTAGAAACTGGGCAACAGAAATGCTTCTCCAATGTTGTGCAATCTGTGTGTGTGTTTCTGTGACAAGTACTCATGAACAAAAACAAGAAAGGCCCATAACCGCAGAAAAATGTCCATGATAAAAAATGTCCATGATGTCATTACTAGTTCATCAGTCTGTCTCTCAGGTATCTTCTGCACTAACTGAAGGTCAGTACAATTAAGGCCAAGACACTGTAACTGTACTGTGTCACCCTTTTTTTCCCCTTTAACAATCTGTGTTTCTTTTTTTCCCTCTTTCCTTTTTTATTTTGAAGTTATTTTGTTATTGGTTACTTACCAAAGGCAGTAAGTGTATGTTTTCTTTCCATACATTTTACTGACTTTTACCATTTTACTTGGCAAACCAGAGAAAAACAGGGTTGATCATAATGTTTCTGACTTGATAAACCTGTTTCCTGTTTTTAACCTGAAAGTGTAAAACAATGTCTTTATAATGTCTTGACAGAGGTCAAGATTATGGCTGTTACTACTGATTATATGCAAAAATAAGTTATCTAGAATTGATTAATGATTAATTTAATTATCTGTTCTTGTTTAAAACAATTAAAGGTAGAGGTGCCATTAGCTTATCACTCATGACAGTTTAGCTCTGAAACATTTGACTACTGTGATATATCTAAAGTAGTATGTTGTTTACTTTATATGCTACTGTTTTACAATAAATCCTTCAGTGAAGCTTCCTCTCTTTCGGTACTACACACAAAAGACACTTTTTAAAAACTGTAGAATATCTTCAGCCTGTGAAATAAAGCGAGAAAACTGTCTTTATCATTCAAATTCAATACTGTTTACTGAGCTGATTCTTGGAGAACATTAATTGGGTACTCATGACAGCTCTAGTCAAGATTAGATTTAGGGTTACACTTACACAAATGACTGGCACATATACACTAGTGTTTAATTGGAATCACTTCTCAAATTAATAATAACTATTGTTATTATCTTATTACTCAATAATAACTTATGCAGAATTGACAAATACTTTAAGCTAGATGTTTTAAGATGCTTAACCCAATATATTTATTATTGGGAGGACAACCAAGAAGGTATTAAATGTTAAATATTAATGACATACTGTTATAATTTTTTGTAGTCATTTTTGATAACTTATCTGCTTTGAGATTTGGTCAGCACTTTTTGAATATGACTTTTCATAAAAGTAATAAAAGTAAAAATTTCTCCTTAAATGTTAAATGTTAAACATTTGATATTTCATTTTTTATAGCTTGCCACTAATTAGTTGAAATTTGTGAAGTAGACTAATCATAATATACATATATTTATACATATTATGCATATATGCTTATTTATTAATATACATATTTATATGTTAACAACTGCTGTAGGAATTTACATATATAACGCATAGGTTACTGTGATGGTATAAAATCTGTGTGTGTGTGCTGGTGGGGGGAAGCAGGGTGTTGAAAAGCTGAAACCGAGACAGTGTGAGTGTGTCCCTTACAAGGTGGGATTCTCTTCTTGGTGTGTATTCACCGTTACTGGTTACTGTTTCACAGACACACACACACACACACACACACACACACACACAGCTGCTTGGCACTTTACAGCATGACAAATGTAAATGCTTTCCTGCTCTATATATAGATTATTTCATACACTTCTGTGTCTGAGTTGAAGAGCTGGTGCACAGTAGCCCTAGGTAACACTGCTTACTGCTAAGAGCATACAGATTGATGTGTTTGTTTGTGAGTGTGTGTTTGTGTATGTGTGTTTTTGTGGGGGTGTTTGTGGCTGTTTGTGTGTGCGTGCAGGTGTATGCGTTTGTTTGTTTGTGTGTGTGTGTCAGAGTCACTTTAGACAGTATCATTCAAGTGTGCAAGAATGCAGTTAATGTACTGAACAGTAAGTGTCCTTGGGGACTCTTGGTGATTTCTACATGGATGGGTAGCTGTTTCTGTGTTAGTGCTGTGCTTATACATAGGTGTGGACAATATGAATTAATTGGGCTAGCGTGAATAACATTCTTGAATATTAGACGAATGAGTACTCGAATACTCTATCTGTCTGTCTGTCTGTCTGTCTATCTTATCTATCTGTCTATCTATCTATCTATCTTATCTATCTATCTATCGATCTAATCTATCTATCTATCTATTTATCTATGTCATTATCTTTTCTAAGTACTGGACATCTAAAACAAAAAACAACTACATTTATCAGTAAAAATTACAGATTCCGATCAACTAGAGAGAACTTTCTAAACAACCTTCTAACCAACTCTATAGTAACAAGATGACAGCTAATTATGACATATCTTAATGTATTAATTTATTTGTTAGAATCTGTTGTGTGTTTTTTCTGTGGTTGAATAGAGTGCTACTCATGGTTTTTCACAGTCTTATAAAAACTGGCACTTGTGGTTGCTGAATATTGTTCTTTCTAACTTGTTCAAAAATCTCAAACACACATGCACACGGTGTAAAGTACTCTCAAACCAGCTGTCCCAAAGCCAACCCCTCACGCCTGCTTTTGTTCTCCCTTACTTCCTTTTTCCTCCTGCCTCTGTCACATCCCACACCTTATTCAATCTACCGCTCTCTCTCATAGTCTCTCTCTGTCTTTCTCTGGCACATACACACACTCACACACACTCACACGCCACTTTCCTACCCACCATCATCTTTCTCACAGTTGCTCACTAACACTGTCTTTTTATCTCTGTCCATCTCTCTGCTTCACATACACACACACACACACACACACACACACACACACACACACACACACACACAAACATACACAGTTGCACACACACCACACACTGTCTTTTTATTTTTCCTGGCTTACAAACTCTAGTCACTCCTTCTTTCATTTCCTCACAGGCTTGCTGACACATGCCAGTCCATGTCATAACCCCTCTCTCTCCCTCTCTCCCTCTCTGTCTCTGTCTCTGTCTCTCTCTCTCTCTCTCTCTCTCTCTCTCTCTCTCTCTCTCTCTCTCTCTCTCTCTCTCTCTCTCTCTCTATTCCTCTCTCTGTCTCTCTACCTCTCATTTCCATAGCACCAACTGCCGATAGCCAATCAATACCTCCCACCCTGTCTCTCTTGCTCTCTCTCGCTCTCTCTCTTTCTCTCTCTCGCTTGCTTGTGCTGCGAGGAGTGGGGGTAGTGAAGTCTCCTGAGGGGAAAAACTGACTCTCCATCTGAACTCTAGCTTTCTCCCTTCAGCTAAAACACCTTTCTCGCTGCCATCCTCTCCAGGATGCAGAAGCGCTTCTATCCATCAGTGTTCCATGACTGCCAGACATCAAGCTGAAAACTCGACTTTTGACATGTATGAGGGAATACATCATTCATTTTAAACATTTCTAGGGACACACCGATATGAAATTTCTGGCAATTTCTTTTTTACATTGAGTCTAGTTCCCACTATAATGTATATGTAGTATGCAAACGTTGAGTACACCTGCTCAGATTACACATTTTATTGATTTTCTAAACCAAAAAAAAGTTACTTCCACCATCAGAGCCAGTCGGCCGTATACACTCACAAGTTGTGTAGGTCCCACAAATTACTATACAAAATTGTGTTCTTCTGTCCTGTTTATAACAAAAATGAGAAATAATCCCTCCTTGACAAAATTACTCCCCCCCCCCACAAACTATCTTTCTGGTCATGAAAACACCCCTGTCGACAAAACGTCAATTATCTGGATAAGTCATGTCATATAGCATTAACTAAATAATGAACCTCCACTGTACAATTGCTCAGCTCACTTCCTTTCTATGAAAGAAACATTCAAGTTAAGATGTAAGTGAAAGATATTAACTTATTAGTGACTTGGTGACTTATTGCGACTTATTCAGATGCTGCAGAGCCAATTCTAAATAAAACACTGAAATAACTTTCTCTCCTAGTTGGCTTTTTATTGTTTACTGTTTTTCACCATGTATCAGGATGATTTCACCTGGAGTTCTACATTTCAACACCGTTAGTGTTGAGGAGACCTTGCGGCTGGACTTTACAGCAGCGGAGAACGCTGTATTTTTTTAAAGCCTCTTGTGAATTCTCTATTTTTGGTTGTTTTTGTGCTTTACTCTGGAGATTGGTGCTTCCGTCTTGCGGATGGAGATATGCTAAATCATTTAAAAATGGTAAATGGTAAAAAAAATAAAATAATAAATTAGCAGTTATTGTCGTTGTCTTTTTTTGATCCAGTTCATATTGATTCATAATACAATTACAATAATTGCTGTGGTCAAATAAATTGTGTTATATTTGACCTATTTTAGGGTTTGTTTTATTCTTTGCAGAGTAATTAAGACTGTTAGTATCCAGAGAATAGCCCTGGAAGTAATTAACTGCTGAAATGAACCTGAGGAGTGATGAGCAAGGCAAAGTAGCTAAATGGACTTTGATGGTGGAATGGTGGAGCTCTCTCTCTCTCTCTCTCTCTCTCTCTCTCTCTCTTTCTCCCCCACCTTCTCCTGAGCAAGGATGGGCTCCCTGGTGGCAGCATCAAAAGTGTGACGCACAGAGGAAAGGCAAAATCACTCCTACACATCTGGATGGTGTGTGTGAGTGTTGGTGTTTAAGTATGTGTGAATATTGAAGTTCACCTTGTAAATGTTCTCGATTCCCATTGTGGGCTCCCACTCTCCAGCAGGACTGTAGGACTGAGAAACAGTTGCTGGTAATTATGGAGGGAGTTTGAGAGTGTACGTTGAAGTAGTGTCTGGGTGTATCTGTGATTATAAAGTTCAGTGCCTTTTTCTGGCATAGAGTGAAGAGAAATCTATTAATGTGAGCTTCTGGATGTGTTACTTTAGTCCTGTGCAGTACTGATAAAACTAATTATCACTATATTATATATGTATTTTAATAAATCCCTGCTATTTGACTACTGGTACTCTATGCTAGACTTACTTACATGACATGACCAGCTTTTGAAGTGATTTGATTGGTTCTGCTTCTCTTAAATGAATGGTCCACTGAAAAATTGAATTCATGCAATTTTTCCCCTTACCTCAACATTGACCAAGGCGTATGTCTTGCACTGGAGCAACAAGGATAATATAATTGATGTCTGTATCACCTGAAAAGATTTCTGGGTGGCACAGGGCCGATTTTTTGTAGCTGGATTAAACTTAGTAGAATTGCCAGGAGAAACTCAACTGTCCAAGACTGAGTCTGAGAAACTGACCTAGCTCCAGTGCAAAACAAAATTAATACATTCAGACACCAGACATGTCTTGGCTGCTCAGCTGTGTTTGGAGAGATGGGGAACACTGTGTAAATTAGATTTTTCAGTCAAGCATTTAAAATTACCCCAAAGGAAAATTTCACAATATTTCCAAAAGTGAAACTATTGTTCATTTGTTGTTTATTTCAGTTGTATTTTGAACTGTCCTTTCAAAGCAATCTGAGGCTTTTTGGATTGTATCCTTTCAGCACCCTTAAAACTAAAAATCTATACTTCTGTTATAGAAATGTTAGTATAATGGTATGGTGTCTTGCTCAAGGGAACCTCAGAGGTGCTTAGCAGTCTTGGGAATCAAACCCACGACTTCCTGATCGCAGGGCGAACACCCTAACCACTAGGCTAGCAACTGTGTGTTTGTGCCTGTGTGTGTGGTCACTCTGTGAATATAAGTGGTTATTATGCTTCAGGTTACTCTAATCCTTCACTGTCTACATGCAAAGGCAGTTGCAAATCTGAGCCCTATCAGTACAAGCCAAGTCTCTGCCCTATCAGGAGTCGTGGAAAGAGTGATAAACAAGGATCTGACTTGCTTCCTAGAACTACAGCAGGCTCTGGCCGAGAGGAAGTCTAGTTTTAGATCTGGTCCTGGGTAGAAATGATATTATATCTGCCTCCCAACAGCAAGCCGCTATCTGCCTCTCACTAAAGCCATCTACCCTGTGGGTCACACAGATGGGTAATGTCTAAACTCATCTGCATAAAGCTTCTGAAGCTGTATGGGCACAGCACTAAACAAGGAGCATGACTCCTACAGAATAACCTCTGATGCTTCCTTTGATATACTCATGACAGACTCATAAATAGTCACAGAACAGATGTTTAATTCTGCGTCTTCAGTGTGCCTTTCCAATCACACGGTATACTCAAATCATATTTCCTTCCTAATCTTGAAATAGTGTGGCACGGTATAGGGCTGTTTCATACAACAGCCAGTTTAACCTAGAAGTCATATTTTTATTATACTGTAATTACTTGGGGACAGCGTATTTTATACACTGTGCGAGATATGTATTTCTGTTTAAAGTAGTTTGAATCTGACTTTGCAGTTGTTTTTTCTGAATGAAGGCCACAGTTTAATTAGTGAAAATTAGCCAAATTGACTACAGTGACACATTACATTTACTGAAACATCTAAAAGTACATTAGGAAAATTGTGGTTACTTAAAGTCAAGTTGTTACATAAGTGGACTAATCAATTTAAAGCTCATTCCTGATCTGATTCAATAATAAATTGTGGTAAAGTATGTCACAATACATTTTCTAAGCATAGCATGAATATCTTCAGTACTTAATAATTGCCAAAAAACTGTATATTTTATTCCAAAATTAGGCCTCATTGTTTGTTTTTTTAAGCAGCACAGTTTGTGAAAAATCAATTGCTGCAGTCATTTTTTATGTAGTTTGAAAATGCCAGCTGTTGTATATACTGTTGTCAGAATTGTGTGATGAATGGACCAATAGAATGTCCAAATGTACAATAAAATCTTGTAGCATTATTTTACAAAGTTTGTAGCCTATTTGCCTTCTGTAAAGTGTTCAGTATGGCACTACAGGTCCATTTTTGTTCTTTTCAACTTAGCAGATGAAAGAAATAAACATGATGTAATTTATAGGATATTGTGATATTTAGTTTTTACCATATTACCCGTCACTATATGTAATAGTTACATTTTCCTTTTGATTTACATTTAGGGTTAAATTACGATTTTTCCATCTGTTTCTGAGATGAAACTGTGAAAAAAACATGACAACAAAAATAAAGAATGCTTACAGGTGAAACTCGAAAAATTAGAATAATAAAATTATGATACAAAATTTCATTTATATCAGTAATTCAGCTTAAAAGTGAAACTAATAAATGATATAGACTCATGCAAAGCGAGATATTTCAAGCCTTTATTTGTTATAATTTTGATGATTATGGCTTATAGCTTATGAAAAACCCAAATTGAAAATATCAGAAAATTAGAGTATTCTGAAAAGGTTCAATATTGTAGGCTCCAAGTGTCAAACTCTAATCAGCTAATTAATCCAAAACACCTGCAAAGGTTTCCTGAGCCTTTAAATGGTCTCTCAGTCTGGTTCAGTAGAATTCACAATCGCGGAAAAGACTGCTGACCTGACAATTGTGCAGAAAACCATCATTGATACCCTCCACAAGGAGGGAAAGCCTCAAAAAGTAATTGCAAAAGAAGTTGGATGTTCTCAAAGAGCTGTATCAAAGCACATTAATAGAAAGTTAAGTGGAATTGAAAAGTATGGAAGAAAAAGGTGCACAAGCGGCAGGGATGACTGCAGCCTGGAGAGGATTGTCAGGAAAAGGCCATTCAAAAGTGTGGGAGACCTTCACAAGGAGTGGACTGAGGCTGGAGTTAGTGCATCAAGAGCCATCACACACAGACGGATCCTGGACATGGGCTTCAAATGTCGTATTCCTTTTGTCAAGCCGCTCCTGAACAACAAACAACGTCAGAAGCGTCTTACCTGGGCTAAAAAAAAAAAAAGATGAACTGGTCTGTTGCTCAGTGGTCCAAAGTCCTGTTTTCTGATGAGAGGAAATTTTCAATCTCATTTGGAAACCAAGGTCCCAGACTCTGGAGGAAGAATGGAGAGGCACACAATCCAAGATGCTTGAAGTCCAGTGTGAAGTTTCCACAGTCTGTGTTGATTTGGGGAGTCATGTCACCTGCTGGTGTTGGTCCACTGTGCTTTATTAAGTCCAGAGTCAACGCAGCCGTCTACCAGGACATTTTAGAGCACTTCATGCTTCCTTCCGCAGACAAGCTTTATGGAGATGCTGACTTCATTTTACATTTACATTTACATTTACATTTACGGCATTTAGCTGACGCTCTTATCCAGAGCGACATACAACAGTGCTTAAGTCGTCT
>JBBJLS010071508.1:0-11055 GCA_037577275.1 Bryconaethiops microstoma | reverse complement strand
ACACACACACACACACACACACACACACACACACACACACACACACACACACACACACACACACACACACTTACACATACACATGCACATAGATACACATTCACTCCCATGGCGACCCCCATACTTGTCGCCACTGGCCCGCCAGGAGGTTCTGACTCTCTTGTTTAGCCTTTTGTGGCGAGGGTGGGTGCAGGGGGGTGTGAGGGGGTCTAAAGGTAGCACTTAACCCTTACAACTCAGACTATATTAGTAAAATCTGGTTTCATCTAAAATTTGAATGGTGTAAAGCAGTTTAAAGCCGTTTTTACTTTCCTACACGTTCACCATTTGCTGCTGTTTCACTCAGCACGCTGCCACTTGGCTGCTCTCTGGACCCTCTCCCTCTATGGGTTTTCCCCTCCCACTTATAGGTGGAGACTGCTCTGAAAGATCTCCCGGATTCAAAGATCTTGTTTTTTTCCATTTGTTTCTAAGATCTAAAATAAAAGAAATTTGGACCTTTTTGTTCTTTATGGGCATTTGTGTGAGATGTCATGTAAAAAACCCAAAATTGATTATTAGTATTACATGTTTATAAATTTGGTTTATAAACATGTAATAACTTTGGTTCTACATGACATAGGAAACCCAAACAAAGCTCAGCATGGCGTCTGACACCTCAAGCATCAACACAAACTGGGGAAACTTCCATATAGGAAGCTGTTTTGCTGTATGATGACAATTTACTGTTTGTTGCGCTTCTGTCACGAATCCATGCTGCTCGCAATCTAAGGGTTCAACTTATTAGATTTGTGGGTGGTACCTCAAGAGACCCAGTTTGTCTCTTATGTTTAATTAAAGGGACACTGCAGCATTTTTCTATTGAATTCTAATTCCTATATGATCCACATGTAGAGTTCAGTCAGTCACCACGGTTACCAGTTTTGCCTGGAGTCGTAAAACAACTGAAAACCTGTTTAAAAAATACTTTCACTTTTGCTGTGGTTCTCCGATGTCCATGTGTGACAGATTAGATATACTATACCTTCAAATGCAGAGTTCAGGGGTCTTCAAAAATGACCTCTGTAGTTTATTGGCTTCAGGCATCTACTGTAAGTTTGTTTTGAGTCAACAGGCCTTAGGAAATACATAGAAATTACGGTAATTGTCCATGTACTACAGATCCTGGAGTGCCCCTTTATTATCAAACCTGGGTGGGACAGGCTTGATTGATAGTGTTTACTTCTACCTTTTTAATTTGTACAGCACTTTGGACCAACTTTTGTTGTTTTAAAATACATTATGAAGAAAATTGACCTGACTTGACTTGACTTGGTTCTGGGCTTGCAGGCACCAATTCCAAACAGTTACTGAACACCTCGCCTGACCAGAGCTGACTGGCAACCTACTGTACTGTGCAAAAGTCTTGGGCACCTATGCAAACATTTTTAAGCCATTTTTTCTCAGTGTGTGATAATTACTGTGTTTTTCTGTCAGCAAAGTTAACATTAGAATAAATACAAACAAGAAAGCGTTAAAAAGATTAGTTTTGTTTGTAACAAGTAGTTGATATTTTGTGAGCTGGTGACGAGAACACAGGATCGGTTCCAGATTTCTTCTCGGTTCCTCCAACAGTTGATTGGATTTGTGAAATTCCATCATCAGCTCCTGGTTTCTGATGGAAACTGCAAGTGATATTGGACTCCCATAAGGAACATACTGATATACTGAACATAAAATCACTTCATAAAATCATTTACTGTATAATATTGTTTATATATTATTTTTCATTTTATTTAGTATATTTAGTAATATTAATGTTGCACAGCATTAAATATTTGAATTTTACACATAAACTGGAAGCTGTGTCTTTCTCTAATCCATAAATTCATTTGAACGCTCCAGGTGGACCCTCAGATGCACTTTAACTATGCATTCGTTTAGGATAATTACCGATTACTCCAAAACATTGGAGGAAGCTGAACAGAGGCAGGTAGCAAAAACACTGCTTGCTAAGCCATCCACCATGACCCCTGGCTCGCGGCCTGCCTGAGGGTGTAAAACCCATTTCGAAATGACAATGGATTTACTTTCTCTCTGCCCAGGTTCCTGCTCTTCATACTGCAGCTCATAATGCTGATTAAAAGAGGAAAAAAGAGGAGCGTTTTATTGGATTGTTAAGCTGCAGTCTGTTTCTCAGGGGCAGCTCAGCAGCGATCTTTTAATCGGGGCCCGATTGTTCTTTGCGCGCCGATCCAGAGTCAGTTTAATCTGCTCAAACACCTCTTTAAAGCCTTAAGACTGCTTTGGGTTCAGTTTTTTTTTCTCTGAATCGGGGCCTTAAGTGACCCCGGCTGTGGCCTGTTATCTCACTCAGGACACATTTTTTTGAGGCAGAGATAAAATTGCGTGAGATTACAGCTCCCAAAAATACTCACATTAATCCTGGATGACATACGTGCAGAGATACATGTTAGCAGGCAGCCGCATATCTGCGCCGATATCAGATGGTGTGTTGGTGTCCGGGAGATTGGGATGAAATCTTGGAAATCCTGGAAATCTGAGAGCAATCGGAGTTTAACAGTAACACTGCTAAGGCCTCAGTATCTGTGTGAACAGTACTGATACTGCCTGAAAAGGCCTGTTTTACTCAAAACTTGGCCTGTTTTAGCAATAGGTTAACCCAAGGACAACGGCGCGACAATATCTTTCAAGAATTGAACGGACATTATTCTTCCATGATGATATTTTAACAGCTATGGTGATTTTTTGAACACTAAAATACATAGAAATCATAGGAATTAGGGGAAGGATTCACCACAGAACAAGGGCATAGGTTTGATTTTGACATTGAGGGGACACAAAAACGGTAACTTTAGTGAAATAGTTAACATTTTTATACATTAACATAAAACAACATGCGCATAATACGTATGGGGTGAAGGGGGTGTATAGGCTTGTACTGTTGTCCAAGTAACCAAACACAAAGTACCATAATCACGGAACACAAGAACCTCTTTATTTTAATTTGTCACCTGACTGGAAACTTGAAGTACATTTTAAGGCAGATACTGTTAGATTTTCAATCCAATGATCTAGAAATTTGTATTTCCATCTAAACATAAAAAATACCGTTAACTATATCCACATCATAAATACAAAGACGGTGTATTGTAGCACTTTCTGAGTGATGGTTTACTGTGTAACACTAGTCTCTTACTGAATCAACACCAAACACAATGTGTTCCATATTTTTGACAGAACTATTAGTATAAAGATGCCTTTTTTCTCGCCTACATCCATAGAAACTATTGGGCTGAGCTTTGGAGCTTCTTAAAGCAGATAGAGCTTCAGCCAATCACACGTTAGTAAGAAACGGCACAGCCAGTCCAGTAATAATACTGGGTTAGAAAAGTGGGACTTGCAGTAGATAAACATAATTGTTAACCATTTGTGTTCCAAACACCGACAGAAAACAGCTGTTTGATTTGAATTTTTTTTTTTAAATTATTGCTAGAATAGTCACTGGATATTGGTAGGGATGATGCATCACTACTGTCCCTACCCAGTTCTACGCCCTTGCATGATGATTCTTTGACTTAAAAAAAGGCAGCCCGTTTTGTACAGGAGTCTCTGCAATGTCTCGTCACTTCCTTTCCGATTTCCTTAAGACAAGAATAAGGTATTGCACCCCCTTGAGAACATCAGAATAGATAACATTGTATGGCCTGTATTAGCCATTATATTCATAGTTAGCCATTATATTGATAGGTTTCACAATTGTTTCCCAGTTTTTACAGCAGACCATAAAAGCAGGTGTAGCCACCTTAGACCCAGAGCAGTCTGACTGACCAGCTGAGCTATGTGACCTTCAGAAAGCACCCTGGACCTGCTTCTTTCAGTGCCATTTTGGGAGATCATGCAGCATAGCTATGCTAACTAGCTGGCAGTTCTGAGAAAAAGATGTGATGGTCCACTGACCTTAGTTATTTTGACAGATCAACATGCTAGTACATATGAAGTTCATAAAACAATAAAAAAAACCCATAAAAAACAGTTAAACATAAAAACATAACTTTATCGAGGTGGATCTAGGCCACAGGTGGGAAATAAAGAACAGAGAGAGGAACTCGTAATTCAAGAGGAGGGGAGTGTTTGATTTGTGGCAGGGCTGATGAGATAGGAAAGGCTAGCTCTTAGTAAAGCTGTTGGGATTAGCGGCAGGGCTAGAGATAAAGATGGGGGTATTTTACCACAGAATGATATTGGTTGAGATTAGCGGGCGGCTCTGTCACACACGGCCTGAATGTGGGTCAGTAGCCGTGCACAGTTGCACCACTGCCAGGAGGGGCTGCACGATATACAGTCTGTTGTTATTGTGATCCCTGTCTCTGAAATACTGATATCACATAATACCATATGCAAATAAGCCTAACAGTGTTTCTGACAGGGTGATCAATCACAGCTCCAGGTGAGTTACTGGGTGTTAAGATGAATGAAGGTCTTCATGTAATCCAAAAAAGTCTAATTGTTTTTTAACCCTTAAATGCCCTGATTTGCTGAGGTATTTTCAAAAGGCCCATATTCTACACTTTTTTCTGTCACAATTGTGTATCAAATATATAATTTACAATTTGTCAAAATCCTTCTTGTCATTTTCCAGCCTCTGATTATCCCTTAGAATTGAGGGCTATGCCTTTAAGACTGATATATGTAGCTCTTTTCTGGCTGGCAGCCCTGTCTTGCGGCTCTTTCAAAAGGGAGCACAGGGCCGAAACACTCCTTAGAACTTCAGAGTCAGTGGGCGGGGCTAAACTACTGTAGGCTGAATAAGGAGAACTATGTAAATGTGTTGATTTTATGACATCACTATATATATATATATATATATATATATATCCTTACCTATGTTAAGGATTTGGTCAGCTTTGGTTGTACAAAGAAAATTGTATGTCACCATTTAATGGTAGTTATATTTTTTTGTATCAAAGCACAAAGCAGACTTTCTATGTCCTGTGCTGGAATCTCCATTGTGTGACCTTTGTGACCGATCTTACTTGCGGTAGCACAACTGAAGGTGCTTGAGTGGCTCTTATTTTAGACCCAGGGGTTAGGAACACCCTCACAGGGTTAACAGCTCCCCGTTAAGGAATGCCAGAAGCCTTGAAGAGGATCCACGTCGCCGGTGTCGTATGAGTGGATAGTTCCATGTAAACACTTTCCTGAAATCCAAATAGCCACATGATATAGGGCATGATATAGAGCCGGTGAGATGTATCGCCTCTCATCTTCCCTTTCAAAACGACCCTTCCTCTTATCATCAGTCTCCTACTGTCTCGGCACGGTCTTCCTGCTGGTCCCTTGGCGTGCCCCCCCCGCAGTGGACCATAATGTTTAAGTGATTATCACTCCTCTGAGCACAAAGAGTCTAGTGTCTCCTCAGCAACAGGACACGTTCACGCACAGATCATCAACCAGCTTCTGCTTGAATTACCTGATTTTATGTGATGGCGCAGTTTTGCCAGAGTGTATTCGATTACAGTGTTTGACCAGAGCTGCGTTCTGAAAGTTTAGTTTGGAACTGTTATGCTCCAGTTGGGCAGTTGGCGTGGGGTTTTTAAAGGTATGTGAAATTTAAAGCGATGAACTTAACAGTGAATCATTTTGTCCTTTCGTCTACATTCAAATGCAATTTTAGGTCACTGAAAACTGACCTTTTAGAGTGTGTGTTGTTTTTTTCTTTTCTTTCCATTGTGTATGATGGAGGGGGAAGCCAAAACAGTGCCTGTTTTAAACTGCTAAAATGACTTTTTACATGGTTATACACATCTCCATTTTCTCTCACACTGTCCTGATGAACCAAGAGGGTCAGAAAGATCTACTGAGGTCACTGATACGTCCAAAACCCCCAAGGCTCAGGCTGTCTCCCAATTGTATAATGAAGCTTTTTTTCTGATCTGCATGCTCTGATTTATTTTACTATATGTTTTACTAATAACTTTGTTAAAATTAGTTAACTTGGTGGCTAAACAGCTATATTGCTAACAGTATATAGCTTACAGACTCTTTCAGTATGTGTGTGATTTACTAATTTTGAGGCTGGGGCAGCCATTCTATTCTGGCTAGTAGCTGGTAGCTTAGTGGTTAGGGAGTTCCTCCTGTGATCAGAAGGTCTTGGGTTCGAATCCAAGGACTTCTAGTGGCACTTGAGCGTAGTACCATTCCCACACACTGCTCCACAGCCGCTGAGTTCCTGACTGCCCACTGCATATCTTGGTGAATGGGTTAAATACAGAGAAAGAATTTCATGCTGTGTTCACACCTTGTGCTATGTTGTGTTCGTGCCAGTGGATATTCTAGACATGCTGAGTAAGTGTTCTACTTTTGTGTCCTGCTAATGTTCATTTTTTTTAGTTGTTTTAGCAATTTATGCCTTTAAAAGGACTCTCCTTGTGGCTGTAGAGTTTTGAAAGTGCTGTCTGCTATGGTACGCCGCAGTATGTGGTATTGGCTTGCCAATGACTAGCTTTGCAAACCACCGATATCCTCCTTCAGGCCCATAACCATGTCTCTGACCACAGACTGGTCTGGGTTCGCCTCAGCCGGTACAGAAACAGGTGCCTGGAAGAAAGCACCGTAATTAGCCTGTGCTGCATATGACAATAATACCACTAATGATCCCACCACTGCTAATAATAATGGTTATTCATGTGGTCAAGTGTTGCCCAAGCCTAAGCGATGGCATCGTAACGTATTCGTCATTGCCGTGTTGAGTGTAAGGGCCAACAATATGGCTAATCCCAGCCGCCATCCTGGCTTGTAACCCAGACCGCGTAAAAATATTCCCCCTTAGCAGATATATTTAGGCGTGGAGGGTGCTATTCTGAGCTAACAAGCGTGTCTATGAATGGAGCACGTTTATAATGTGGTGGTTGACTGTGAATGGGGCAGGAAGTGGAGGGTGTAGTAAAGGCTGCCAATTATAGCATGTGGTTGAGGAGACCAAATTATCCTTGACTTGAGTGAAGCTTTTTTTTTGGCTAATAACTTATACTCACTTTCAATCTTATGCTCAGCGGTGGGGCATTTTTGCTAGGTAGTGGGGTTCCAATTATGAGCGTGTGTGTGTGTGTGTGTGTGTGTGTGTGTGTGTGTGTGTGTGTGTGTGTGTGTGTGTGTGTTTGCGTGTGCGCGTATGTTTTGGTCAGGCATACACCTATATGGGAAATATGGGCCTGGGCTTCTGGGACATAACAAATGTTTTATGAATAGTACTGGATCTTAAAAATAATACTAATTAGAAACAGCCAATAGTCATGGATCTAATTACAATAATTTCTTATTCTGAGTTGTCATGAAGACAAGGAGGCACATGGCAAAGGTGGCAACTTTCCACCCCAGACAAATATAAACTCAATTTTAAAAGTTATCTACTAAAACCAATACAATTCCAGGAAAATATATGTTTTTACTCTGAAATTTAAATCTGAGTAAAACTAAAAGTAATGCATTTGTGTGTAAGTATTTATGCATCCTTGACTTTTGTTTCCTTTGGCATAGAAAATACTAGAAATTGTTATGGACTCAAACTAGGGATTTTAAATACCAGAGTTCTTAATTACTATACTCAGGTACTACTTTGGATGACTTGTATCACTTTGCACTACAATTACCTTTTGTACTGTCCACTTTCTGTCATCACAACGGAAATTTGTGGGATCATATACACTTGTGGGATTATAAAGACTTATCTTATCTTACAATTATGAATTGCAATTTAGAAATAGGAAAATAAGCAAAGAAGACATATCGTAATGGTTTTAACACATTCTGTCTTAAAAATAAGTAACAGGTCTTCAGAAAACCATTTTTGGTTCTCTAAAGCATCCTTGGTTGCCCCAGCTTCAGTCACACCCATGAGGCCTCAGGAATTCAGGATCTTACTGTGAAGGCATTTTTTAATGTATTTTTAAATTTCCTAAAACATAAAATTGGAGAAACTCATGACGTATTCAGTTTTACACTTTAATACATTTATAAATAATGAAAGAGAGACAGTAGAGGGTTAAAATTGATTGAACCCAAAGCTAAAATTTGTTTCTCCTGGCACCCTCACATAACCACACATTTGGAAAGTCGTATTCTTTGTAAGGCTCAATGCTAAGAGAAATCATGTTTAAGACCTACTACTATCTTGCATGTGGACATGTCAAGGACGTTCTCAGCAGGACACGGAAGTGTGGACACTGAAGAGGAAAAGAGTTTTTCCTGCTAGCATGCTTCTATTCTCCTCATTCAGAGAACGTACCCGAGCTTGAAGTCCTCAGTGGAGCTGAGGGCACTTGGGTGGTCTGCATTTGTCATTGCGAAGTGTGTGTGTGTGACTGTGTGTGTGTATGTTTGAAACCATATGGAGAATTCTGCAGGATTTATGACACATTTGTGCACATGTGGGTCCAGATGTGTGATGGAAGTGAACACCTGGCCAAATTGAAATATTCTGTGTCACAGACACACAAACACAGAAGGAGGTCCATCTTCCTCACCCTGTTTCTTTTCTCTCCCAACTGATGAGACTACATGTAAATGTACATTTAAACTCACAGGCTGCTTTATCAGAAACACCACCTTGTACGTCCACTGACTGGCCACTTTATTAGAAACACCTTGTTCTGTCACTTTTTGGCCACTTTATTAGAAACACCCACCTTGTGCATGTTTTAGCTCTTAATGCTACAGTTGACAGATTTATGCCTAAGAGTCATGGATTGCAGTTCAACCAGTTCAGACTGTCTCTGTGTGTGTATGTGTGTGTGTGTGTGTGTGTGTGTTTGAGACAATCCATAATGCGGTTGATAGGATGTCTGCTGTGGCTGCTATATCTGTATCGGAATGAGGAAGGCTTTAAGATTAACCAGCAGGGGTCTCCAGGCGATTTTGCTCAGGATTAATTAGCCACTGACCCCGACATTGTTTTCCATCTCCACTAACAGCCAGCGGCCGTCGGAGAAATCTCATAGACTGGTGCCCGTTGGTCTGTTGGGGTAACTATGTGTGTGTGTGTGTGTGTGTGTGTGTGTGTGTGTGTGTGTGTGACTCCATTTAAGAACTATTTATAAGCTCAGATAGTGAGAGGTTAACCCTAAATATGTTTAACATACTGCCTGAAATAAATATTTTAAAAGTGTGTTAACTTTTGAAAAATCCAGTTGTAATTTGTCACTTTTTTTTTACATTCAACAAGTGAACCGTTATTATTACATTATTATGTACAAAAGTTTGTGCACTGCAAAGGATTTTTACTTACCTACATGTTAATCAATGAAACGTCTTTTTAAAATAATAATAATAATAATAATAATAATAATAATAATAAATGTTTCTGCTTTATTTACCCCTTTTGAAATCATCAACTGCCACTTTTCACTGTGTGAATGTTTAATCAAGAACACAGGCTCAAAATGACACAATAACATAAAAGTGCTGCAGTAATATATAATCGTATATTACATAAAGTTACCATTCTGGAGATATGGGGCTGAAAACAGTGCAGCTTCATGAGAGCTCGGGTCATGTTCTGCTCCTGAAAAAATGTGTGGGTGAAGATTCTCGAGGAGAGGTCATGACCTCTAGGGGATGGGGTCAAGAGCGGGCCCTTCTCTCCACCTAATGGGCTCAAACTGTTTGATCAATCACTTTAGACAATTTCTTTTTTGCCAGTGTTGTAACAGTCTGGTGAAATTTATAACATTTTATATTGTTCAGTGCTCTGCAAAAAAGAAATTGTCTTCTTTATATTTTGCTTTGAATCACCTTAACTTTGGTATATTAAGTAGATTAAATGAAAGAAATGGGAACAAATGTTTTACTGCGTCAGGCTGCAAAGTGTCTGTAGATACATGGAGCCTAGATAAAGGAGTTCCAACCACTCAACATTCAACACCAGCAGTATACTGGTCACCGCCTGATCATCTGAAATCATCTGCACCAGTTTCATCAATTGGTTCAGGCCTTAAGTTAGATGTGCTTTGTTCTGCTTGAATGATTTATATGCAGGTCACTGTGTGGCTTAAGAAACAGAAAACCTTCATCTTAAACTGGTCAGTGTCAGGGACTGAAAAGGTCTTTGAAAGTCCTTCAGGAAGCCTGGAGAACTGTTTCTCAAGACCACATTAAAAATACAAGAAAGTCTGGCTCATTGAGGTAACGCACTCTGCTTCAGGCCTATGAAGCTAACGGCTTTGTATTAGAATAGGAATCCGCTGCTGAGTTAGCCTGGCTAGTTTTATTGCCTTTGACTGATGGTTTGATAACTGCGACGCGCCATTGAGCCAGGTTTTATGATATGCCGCCAAAATAAAATAAAAATAAATCTTTAAAATGAACAATGTAATAATAATAAATGATGTAGCCGAATTAATATTAGCAAGGTGGGCTGGGAACATCTGAAAACAGTTGGGAAATAGCTAAACCAGGCCTCACCAAATGTGATGCTGAATAAAACATGAATTATAGGCTGTGCAGATAATACAAATATGAAAGCACAGCATTCTCTTAGTCTCTTTTCTAACTATTGTTTCATGTTTCATGCTTGAAGTGGTCACTGCCCTCTTCCAGCCCACTGTGGTGTGTTTGAGTGAAGTGTGTGGGACAGGCCATGTTGGAGTATTCCTCAGCTTTGATGCCTTTATTGAGCTGCTGATTGTCATTCAGTGGACTGAGTGGGTGCTGATTGTTCTGGGAAGAGATGGACCCTGCCATCAGCTCTTAAGTAAAGCCCCTGAGAAGCCCTCAGCCCACTCCGTAACCCCCCTGCGGCTTCTGCAAAGCAGTTTTTCAGCTGCTCACAGTCCTTTAATAGTGAGATGGGTGGGGGGAGCATCGCTTACCCTTTTGTTTTTGTTGACATTGTTGTTTGTTGATGGTGTCAGAGTCACGCCCACACCAGTGGATGGGAAAAAAGAGGTGTGTGTGTGTGTGTGTGTGTGTGTGTGTGTGTGTGTGTGTGTGTGTGTGTGTGTGTGGGTTTGGGTTTCCCCGCCTTCTCCTGCAACCCACACACACCCATTCATTTAA
>JBBJLS010071507.1:0-11056 GCA_037577275.1 Bryconaethiops microstoma | reverse complement strand
CCCAACTATATCAAGATGTCCGTCTGCGCCTGTGTCTCACTCGCCTCCTTCCTCTCCAGTAGTCCCGTGACAGAATGCATCCATCAACGAGACACAGCAAATGGAATAACCCCGACCAAGAATTCTACGCGTCGGAAACGCCAACCTCGACGCCGAAGAGAAAACTACCAGCCCACGCCTCCAGAGTACATATATTCAGATGATGAGGAACTCGTGTATGGCTGGAGTGGACGACCAGAAGACCCCCCAGTCGTTTTTGACTTGGTGGGTTTTCTCAACGGACTTCCCGTTTCTAACTCAGAGAGGAAACCCCGAAGATGAGGAAAGTCACGAACAAGCTCTAAGGTGAAGCCTTCATTGAATACCCCCGGTCAACCTCCCTCACCACCTAAACCTAATCCCCAAGACCAAATCACCCCATCGTTTAGTCAACCTCCGACTCGTTTCAGCTCGTCGTCCACATCCAGTACTAAGACCCAGTCCAGTGTTCACTCACAGTCTAGAAAATACTCCGGTTCCACTCTTCAATCTCACGATCTGTCTGACCAGTTATCCCCCAACTCTACACTCACATTCTCTCCATACATTTCTACCTCTCATTTTCTCAGCCAAAGCTCTCCTTCTTCTAATCACGACCCTCTATCACCTAGTCACCCCGCTCACGTCCTCAGCCTTGCCCCCCTCTCGCCTAACCCTGCGTCACTCTCACACAATCCTGATTCACTCCCTTGCCATCCGATCTCTCCGTTTCCCGATCCAACTTTTTCCGATACTGTCCCCACTTCTCTCTTTTCCTTTTCAACTCCCATCTGTCCTCTACCTGCCCGTCTCGCTCACGAGACTATTTCTCCCGTGTTTGATTCTCTCGCCTCTTTCTCGACTTCTCTCACTTCTCTCCCAGCCCTTTCGTCCTCTCCTGTCACTTACCAACAATACAATACAGACCCTCTGACACACACTTCATCCGACACCAGTTCTGCCCCTACTCCATGTAACCTTGGTCCACGAACACCTTCTCGCATTCCTGCTCCCCGCGCCCAGGGTCCAGTTCCTGCTCCTCACACCCAAGGTCCAGTTTCTACTTCTCATGTCCAAGGTCCAGTTCCTGCTCCTCGTGCCCAGGGTCCAGTTCCTGCTCCTGCACACATGGTCCAGTTCCTACTCCTCGTGCTCAGGGTCCCGTTCCTACTCCTCGCACCCGAGGTCCAGTTCCTGCTCCTCAAGCCCAAGGTCCAGTTCCTACTCCTCAAGCCCAAGATCCAGTTTCTGCTTCAATTACCCATGGCTCAGCCTCAAATTCAGTCACCCAAGGTCCAGCCTCGGCTCCTGTCACCAAAGACTCAGCTACTGATCCAGTCTCTCAAAGCCCAACACCAGATGTCTCTTCAAATTCTGAACCAGCGCCGGCTCCTGCTCCAGGCGCTCCGACCCCTGAACCAGCCCCGGTTTCCGCACCGGGCACCCCGAATCCTGACCCAGTGCCGGTTTCCGTACCGGGCCCTTCAACTCCTGACCCAGCACCGGTTTCCGTACCGGGCGCTCCAACTCCTGACCCAGCGCCGGTCTCCGTACCGGGCGCTCCAACTCCTGAACCCGCGCCGGTTTCCGCACCGGACACATCGGCTCCTGCTCCTGTTTCTGACCTTGGTCCGGTTTCCGGACCGGACTCATCGGCTCCTGCTCCTGTTCCTGACCTCGGTCCGGTTTCCGCACCAGACTCATCGGCTCCTGCTCCTGTTCCTGACCCCGGTCCGGTCCCCGTACCGGACTCATCGGCTCCTGCTCCTGTTCCTGACCCCGGTCCGGTCCCCATATCAGCCTCATCAGCCCCTACGCCTGTTCCTGACCCTGGTCCGGTTCCCATGCCGGATTCATCGGCTCCTACTCCTGTTCCTGTCCCCGTTCCGGTTCCTGCGCCGAACTCTTCTTCTTCTCCAGTCACCGACCTCGATCCAGCCTCCGTACCGGACGTATCAGCTCTGAGTCAAGCACTCCATACAGACTATCTACCTTCGTCCGATCCAGGGACAGTGCCTTTCATACTCGCCTCTTTCTTTGAATTGACACTTCTGCCTCCTCCGCCGCCTCCGTGGGTGGGGCTCTCCTGGGGCCGGTGTCCTCCCCTCCACTCCTGCCGGGGTGGACTGGGAGGCCTTTTTTCAGTGCCTCGGTGCGGCACTGGTTGGGGGGGGCATACTGTCATGGTCCCAAGTCACAACCACCAGGGGATGCCACAGACCGGGACTGGACATGCTTCTCCACGCAGCGACCAACGGGAGTCACACCCGAACACCAGAGGAGAACGGCTGAACTTGATAAACTGTAATCACGTTCTCCTCTCTCTCATTGGTGAACAGGGAATATATATGTGGGTCACTGAGTAATGTCATCTTATGGATGCATTAACGGCTCTGGACTCTTCTCAACTCTCTCTGTAAATACTCCTTAGTTAAACTCTGGCCCTCGAGCCTATTTCTGTTCTTTATTTTCTGAAGTGAATAAACCAAACTATATCAAGATGTCCGTCTGCACCTGTGTCTCACTCACCTCCTTCCTCTCCAGTTGTCCTGTGACATGTGCACAGCTCTGAAGACCTCAACTAGACCATCGACACCAGCTCTGCTGTAAAGAAAGCGCAACAACGCGGAGGAGACTAAAACATGCGAGTCTACCACCATCTGTCCTCAATTCTAAAATTGTTCTGGCCGATTATTCAGACTGATATTTGGCCATTTCATCGAGCTGCATGAAGCTGCCACCCATACAAACGACACACATGAAAATTCCATCGTGTTTGTTTAGTGCTATGTACGTGAAACCGGACTGCTTCGTTAGTGCTGCGTTTGTGCCGCAAAAATCGCTGCTCTGTCTCTTCTAGTTTTGGAGGTATTACGTTTTTATAAAGCCCCCCTACAATGGCGTTCAGAACCAGGCTGGTATTTAGTGCTGCGTTTGTGCCAGTTTCTGCCCCAAACATTTTCATTTCTGCTGCTTTTGTTTATGATATATTAATTTATTTCAAGACTATGACGTCACTCGTGAAGCTGGCCCCCTGCAACCAGCACAAATAAAAATTCCATCACGTTTACTTAGTGATACGTTTGTGCCCGTTTGTGCCGCAAAAGGTAAGATTCATGCTGCTTTCATTTCGAGATATTACAGTATTTATTTGCAGGCGATGGCGCCAGCCAACAACGCACGGATGTGAACCCGGGCTGAGTCAATAGTGCTGTGCTTGTGCCACAGAAACCACCACTGTATTTTGTACAGTTTTTGAGATATTTACTATTATGGATCATAATACTTAGAAGGTGTAAAATTAAGATCTATTGTTATTTTATTATTTCTGTAAATATCTGTTTAATATTTCTGTAAAATAAGCAATATCTATGATTGTGTAAAGCCCATCCCAGTCAGCAGCATTAAACTTGAAAACGTTCCCTTACTGTGAGACGTCTATGGTTTATTTATTGCCAGCTTTTTCCAAACTCAGTATAACACCCAAGTACCACAATAGCATTTTTTTCTTACTTCAGATCACATAAAGTTTGTTTCACAAAAGCCCCTCCCACGATTAAAATTAAGATATGGTGTATGAGCAAACCTTCAAGGTAAGCAACATTAATACCTAAAATGTTCTCTATAGCTTATATAGTCAAATATAACACGTCATTGACCACCCAACATCTCTAACTGCCACAGTGAATGCGGTTTCAAAGCGGTGTTCTGACGACTTATGCTTTGTCGAAAAATGGCACAAATCCATAACAATCTATCAATTCGTGCTACCCCATCGAAAAATGCTGCCTAACAGATATACAGTATATTCCTGTTTGTGTATTTCCATTGTGCACTATAAGAAACAGCATGCTTAGATAATCGAAGATGTTGTTTTAAATTAAACAGATAGGATAATGCCCCTTTCAAATAATGCTCATATTGCATCTTCACAAAATATTACACCAATATTCAGGCCCTAAGTGCTGTAAGAATACGGAGAGCATGATTGGACACAGTATTATATTGTCTTTATTTACATTTTTCAGTGATAGTATATTTAGAGCCAGGCTAATAACCCCAACCAACCAATCAATTCCACTAAGAAGCACAAATCGTTGGGAAGCATAAATCATCAGAACACTTGGCCCACTTTATGCGTTACTATTGTAAAATGATCAGTTATGTTTTTAAAAATAAAACAAAGGTAAAAGGTTAGTCTTTAAAGTCTTTATTAATCTATGAATCCATCCATATACATAATGTCACGTCGGGTACGTCTCAGCCACACATCCAAAGGAGCCCGTTACCTGAGTATTAGATGGCAGTCACCCTGAGCATGCGTATGATTCAATGATTATCATGTATGTTTTCCGTTTTTTGCTCTGTATTTAAACATTAGGCTGTACTTGTTTATTTTTCCCTTTCCCTTGTCTGCAGGCTGTGTGGTGAGGACTGCTGGCCTGAGACAACAAAACAAGTTCAAACCGAGTTCCACTGCTCTCATATAGAGAGAGTTTTGCAATTACAGGTACGTACACACACGGGGCAAGATTTCCTGGTGTATGGCAGGTTTTTACCGTATGTCAAACCAAATGGATCAACAATCACCACTTTCAAATTGCTTGTTTAAAATAAAAACGGCATAAAAAACATAGTCACGCCTTATTTTTAATATATTATTTGAAATTTACAATTTTTGATCCATTTAGTGAAAACCTGCCATGTGCGACAGTCTTAATTTGCTTTGGTATGAAAAGTGTTTATCACGTATGTACTGTAGAGTCACATGTAACACACGTTCATATATATTTGTGTGTGACTCTGTAACTTTATTCCCCTCTCATCTTTTTGTCTGATGTGAAGACTCCATCATCTTCATCCATTTGACTGACCTCACTAGCTGCTCTGAAGTCTGGAGGCAATAGCTGCTGCCTTTGACCTCCAATTACATTTTATAGATCAAGCGTCATACTTTTTTAAATGTATTTATTTATTTTTTTTCTATGTTAAAATTGAACGTTTTTGTCTTCTTTCAGACCCAGCCCTCCCTAATGCACCAAGATCCACTTGACTACTGCCAGTTTGGAAGAGGATAACTCTTTATGGGGTACAATGTGTCACGGATGAGGGGTCCCTTCAGGACCGAGAAGAAGTGTAGGCACAGGTGCAGACTTCCATACTTAAAGTGAGTTTTATTTGTAAACATACAAACCAAAATAGACAAAACAATTGGCGCGAGGGCCGGACTAGAACTAAGTCAAAGAGTTGAGGAAGATACCGTGACCTGAAAATGGTCCACACCACGTCTGAGAATAGAAACCCCTTAAATAACCCGTCCGGGTCTAATCATCTAGCAGCGGAACTATCCTCAGGTGTGGGTGGAGAACAATTCATGGTCCCACAGCGACCCCAAGCGGTCGCAGACCGGAACCATGACACAATGCACTGTTACCTTTCTCGGTTTCACTGCATGTTTGGTCAGGAGGGCTTGCAACATTATTTAAAGTGAAACTAAAATTTCCTGAATTTGTATTGCATTTTGGAGGTCCAACTTTGAATTTGCAGGCATTTGCTGTGGAGCCCCAACCACTCCTTCACTTTGTGACTACCAGTTTAAAAACTATAAGTCTACACCATGATACAATTCTACAAAACTGAATCGTTGCATTATATTTAGTGCTGTAGGCGTACTTGTATTGTACTGTTAGTCCTTTATCAGTGTTGTCTTCTAAAATAAGTGTTTGTCTTGAGGTGATGTTAAAGAAAAACAACAGGTTTTTGATTTGCTCGTTTGCAATCAAACCCAGAATTAGATAAGACTGTGCATATGCTTCTCTTCTGTCTTTTTGCAATGCTCAGTCTGACACCATTTGCATAGCATGATTCACTAGAAATGGAATCATTTTAGGTCCTGGGCATTTAGGCTGTGGCTGGTGGATTATGCTAAAATAGATTAACAGTATCAGATTGGGCGTTGGAAGCACAGGGAAGAGAAGGTTATTGTGAGAAGACTCAACTGTTGTTTGCTCGGTGGCTATCCTTAATATAGATGTCACCTAGGTTAGTGTGTGAAAGTTGGGCAGTGAATGACAGCCCTGTAATGCGACGTACCCATACACAATTTAAGCTTAACACTTTATACTTAATTAAATAATAATTACAGTTGTATTAATTTTCTTTCTTTTTTTGAATGATGGCAGTTGCTTCAGACCTGGACACCAGACTCATACTTTCTTCAAAAGAATACTTTAGGTAAGTTGTAGGTAACAGTGGCCAAAAAGGCTGTAAAATGTACATGCAATATGGCAAAAATAGCTTAATGTAATTTAAGGTTTTCTTTGTGTAACTGGAGTCATCATATGATTAGAGCCACATTTCTTCCAAAATGTTTCTTCCAAACTACATGGATACACCTAGTTAAGACCATCTCTTTGTTTTTCCAGTGTTGTACTGCATGTGGAAATGCAAAGACTGTGTAAGGAAGTTTACAAGAAGATTGGAACTCCTGAAACACTACAAATTTAATCATAGGCATTATGGACGGGGCCATTCATATCAATGTACTTATTTAAACTGTACATGTAGATTCAAGACCTGGAATGCTTTACTAAGCCATTTATCAAGAAATCATCCTTCCCAGTAAACAGTCACTGAAACAATTTCCATATTTAAATGTCATATTTGTGTCTACAATCGGCTCTCCACAGACATATTCAACACATCTTTCAGCATCTTAAAAACAAGGAGACTGTGACATGTGTGTTTCAAAACTGTGATTATAAAGCTAACATCTTTAAAAGTCTTAAATACAGAAAACACTGTGGCACAGTGAATGTCTTAAAGCCTGGGATAAATTATGTTGAATATTAAGATGATGTTGCAGGTACTGCCAGTGATCTTTCAGATGGGGAAAGTAAGTTAAATCAATACACCTTGTAAAATGCTTTCCCTAAACAATTGTGCGTGTAGTCTCTTCACTGCCATGGCTGGCCCAACACCTGCTAGACGGAAGGTAATTTTGAGGGAGAGCAACATTGTAAAGCTGACTCTTCCAAGTGGTATTCCAGAGTCACTGAAAGACTACCTTTAGTGTAGTGGGCAACTTCAGACTGTAAAACATGGACCAAGATTTTGGCAATAACTTCTTCAAGTGAACTCTGGAATTTTGGGGCAATCAAGGTGATTGACCAACAAACATACCCAACTTTCATCATGGACACTGAGAGCACATCTGATTCCACTTCATTTGAGTCTTTGACAGCAACACATGGCACAACGACCTTATCTCATGAGTTTGTTTCGTTTTGAAAACAACTTTTTTCTACAATTCCCTATTGGTGAGACCCTGGAAAGTCTTGAAAAAGAGAGACTCAGTCTTCTCACAGGGTTCAAGATAAGGAACAATGAAAGGATCATTGCAAACAAAATGGCCCAGACATTTGCTCACAGATGGCAGGAGATTGTAAATCAAGAACCTAGAATTAAGGACTTCAAAGAGAGATGGCCTGCACTGTTTCAACAGAAAGAAGTTGTGTCCAAAATCAAGACTGTTTCAAAAATCAAAGAGTGTGTCCAAAATCGCGCACTTGCACACTTCGAACACTATGTTTTAGTGCATAGTGCGTTCGCACTGACAACCAAGCTAAAACTCAGAGCACTGAAAGTACCCTGATGGTGCACTGAAAACGGACAAAAAATGCAGTAGATGGACACTACTCGCACTAAATGGACACCATTTTGACTATGTAAGGGGACTTAGTCAAAGGGGACCTTCGAGTTTTCAGAGTTGAATAATGGCGCCAACAATGAAGTGCAAGCCCAAGCAGAGGCAACTAAACAAAAACAAAAGCAAATAAAATCACGAGGAAATTGATTGTGTAAACGAAAGCAGGCAGATATTTTGGCGGGCTGGAGAATCGCGATTTCATGATTCAGACACGCCCGTTGTAATCAATAATTTTAATATGATTACAATGAAGTATGACGCTGCTTAATTGCAGAATCACACAAATAATAACTTCTTTTGGTTGTTTAGTGGTTAGGACACTGGGCTATGGAGGTTCAAATCCCACTATGCTATTTGTTTTTGTTTTTATTTTTGTGGTTGTAGATCAGTACAGAATTTCAGAGACTCATGGCTGTTCCTCATGAGGAGAAATTTATCTCTCAGTTAGACATTCACTCAAGACCACTGATCAGAGTCATCCATGCCACAGGAGGAGCAACACGCCAAAAGACTGCTGACATGATGAACAGGTAAATCTATATAATTAAGGGAGACACTGAGTTTCCTTGTTAGCTGAGAACATGTTTTCAGTTTCTTAACACTAAAAACAGTGAAACTTAATTACACAATTACATCCCATTTGTAAAATTTGAAATAATGTATGTAGAAGCCGTGAAAGTAAAGTTGTTTTGTTATAAGATGTGGAAAAAAAGGTTATTATGATTATTTTCCTAGACTGAAGACATTCATCTTTGGAGAGAGATTGTTCTAAAGGCTCTCATCTTTGTTTTTGGAGAAGACACAGGTGACCTGATCAAGGAATAGCTTGTAAGTTGCATCATTTACATGCATGTAAACACATCTTGTTAAAGGGCCACAGAAGATTACTACTAATGCTGTAAAAGTATGAAATGACAGAATTACAGAAATGATTAAATTACTCATCTTAGTTGAGCTTTTAACACAAATTGTTAAATTATTCTTAACCCCTTTGAAGTATCTTGGTACTAGATGTGCTTAAGTGTGTGACTGAATCAGTGTTACTTAATCTGTAACAAATCCTTACAAATTCCTTTTGATAACATTTAGTGAAATTTAGTTTTTCAGTTGAATAAGATGACACATTTAAATAACACAATTCAACCAAAAAATGTTTTTGTAATCATTAGAAACCACAACACACATTTATAAACCAGCTTTTCATGCTGATTTCAGCTTTCAGTTTTTTTCAGTCACATCAACTTTTTGAATTATGAGTAATATTAGATATACAATAGACTTGCAGGCACCAATCAAGTAACTGTTTGAATATTTTCAGTGTGAAGTCAGACAGTCTCACACTGTGGCATAGATATATAATCAGTGTCAGTCAGACTCCACTGTTTCTTCAAAAACTCTTAGTATATGATTATTATATGATAATTATACCACTATCATGCAATATATAACCAGCTTCATCACAAAAACTGTACGTGCGGGAAAAACTAAACACAGATTTGAAATCAGCATGAAAAACACTACAAAACCCACATAAACTTATCTCTGATAATTCTGACCTGTGTAATCAAGTAGACAGAATAGGAATCAGTGCAATGATTTTTCACTGAGTTGTCTTGTACTATAGGTCTCTACAGCACATGCTCAGATGGACCTGGATCAGTTTACCATGGCAGTGGTTGTCATTCGGAAGGATGGGGAAAGATTGCAGCAGCCACCTGAAGAGATTAGTATAGTCATTGAGGGTGTGCAGGTGCTGCATGGACTTACCTCAGTGGCTTCAGCTTGTGCACTGCTTCTAGGGTTGATGTATATACTTAATCTAGCATATCCCAAAACTTTTCGTTTCACTTTTGAAGTACAGAAGAGCGTTCCAAGAGCACCCGCATATAGTGAAAAACTGCGTTGTTCTGTTTTGGTTAAAGAAAAATATGCCCCAAATATGCTCCCAGAACACTTTAATTTCATTTTAACCTCAGTGTATAATTCATTACCCTTAAAGAAAATGTAAAGGTAAACCAGTATTCGCCTCTTTTAATTTACAGTAATAAAAATGCAGGGCTTTAAGAAGGACAAAATGAAAAACGAAGCACTGAGACGATCCACGGGGCAGATTCTGGTCTGGAGCGCCGCAGACGCTTCAAATGGCAGCAGCCAGGAGAAATAAATAATTAGAATCAGAAAACTTTATTGATCGCGAGGAAAATGCTTAAAAACTGTTAGCATTAGCAGTTAGCATTAGCAGCGTGCTGTGAGCCAGAACAAACCTCGTACACAAAAGAAACGTTGAAAAAACTCTCTCTACCCACATGTGTAGACAGGGCACAGCTTACTAATACTAAATAAACTGAGATAACTTGAAAATTGGGGAACAAATGTTTAAAACACTAAAATACGAAGAAAAGACACGGAACAGTTATACATAAACACACTCACTCACTCTCTCTCGCTCTCTCTGCATAACGTTCTCGGATTGGCTACTAGTGGTGGGCGGATCGATCCAAATATCGATAATATCGATACCAACCTTGGTATTGATATTGATCGATACCAATGTAATGAGATCGATACTTTAGTGTCCCCGTCTGTATTTTGATGATGCAATGTCACGTGACTCAGTAGTGCACACACACACACACACACACACACACACACAAGAAGCGGAGGAATGGCAGAGAGGAAGAGGAGCGAGGCATGGCGATATTTTCAGGACGAAAATGAAACGGCGAGATTTCTGATTTGTGAAAGTGTGTAAGTTACAGTGGAAACACCTCACATTACAATAAGATAAATAAGATAACATTGAGCTACGGAAACGGAGAGAGGAGGAGAGAACATGATAATTTCGTGTAATTGCTTTATTTAAATATTTTTTTAATATTGTTCTATTGTTATTGTTATTATGATTATGAAGTATTTTCTATTAATAACGTTGCCCAAATTCTGTCCTAAGTTTGAACTAATTAATAATCAGAAGGAAAAAATCACAAAAACACTTAAAGGTCATGCAAGTTCATTTAGATTTAGCAATTTGTTGATGCATCGACCTTAACTATTAAAAAGTATCGATATCGGTATCGGCCCTGTATTTACTTAGTATCGGATCGATACCAAATCTTGTAGTATCGCACACCACAATCATCTACTTTCAAACCTCCCACCTCTAAATTCAGGGTATTTTACCATTTCAAGAAGCACTTTCTATATTTACAGTTATATTTTATATGGAAATGTAGCTGAATTTACGTTCATATTTGTTACAAAATTAGTAAATTATATATATATATATATATATATATATATATTTTTTTTTTTTTTTTTTTTTTTTTTTTT
>JBBJLS010071506.1:0-11056 GCA_037577275.1 Bryconaethiops microstoma | reverse complement strand
TACTGAAGGTTTCTGTGTGGAATCTCAGGTCAGGCTCTGGAGCTGAGAACTTTACAGATGAGATCCAACATCACTGACGGCCACGTCAGAGAGCTGAGAAAGGAGAACACGTGTAAGTGTTGTTTTTCATGAGTAAATATTCAAATTAAATATAAAATGGTAAGTAAAATGGTAAGTAAAATTTTTAACATAATATTAAACTGGTGTGATGAACAGACCAATGGAAAGATCACAAAATGAGTAAAACAACCTGATATATTAACTTACATCAAAAGTTGGGAAAGTTTTATCCTTCTCGATATATTTAACTTTTTTTGGCTTTAATTCCATTGTTCTTGCCCAACAACACTGACTCAGCAGCTGCCAGAAAAGGAGAGAAGAATAGAGAAGAGAAGAGACGAGTAGAGAAGGGAAGAGAAGAGAAAAGTACATAAGGACAGAGTAGAGAAGAAAAGAGAAGAAGAGTAGAAGTAAAAAACAGAGTACAGGAGAGTAGAGAAGAGAAATCTGAAATTAATCCATGCTTATTTGCTATTTATTATATATTTATTTAAACATGTATTATTTAAACTATAATAAAAAGTTCCAGGAGAGGTTGAGCAGTAAAGAATCCTTCAGTGTACAAAAATAAAACTATTTACATACACCACACACTTACATACTTACATACTACAAAATCGTGCTTTCTTTCCATTTTAACATCTAATAACACGTGTCATATTTTATTATCTTTCTCATAGATAAAATCGCTTTTTCAACATCAATAGTTACTCACGGTGACTTAACTATTGGACCCGTGAGCACTGAGATCACGCTGAAGTACACAAATATCTTCGTGAACAATGGAAACGCCTACAATCCAAACACAGGTACGCCATCCCCGTCCACCCATACACCCACACACCCACACACCCACACACACACACACACACACACACACACACACACACACACACCAACAACACACCAACAACACACAGCTACAATTGAATTCTTTTCTTCAATGAAGATAAGGATAATTTAGCCAAGACTGTCTACAGGTGAGGAACCTGAAAGTTGACACCAAATGACATTTCTAGCGAAGTTTAAGTTGACTTTCCAGACTTTCCGGAGCCATCTTGGGTCTTGGCACCTCCCAATTTTAAAAGCTTATAACTTTATTTTTTTTGTTTGCGGTTGGACTCTGAAGTTTTACGTTCCAGTGAAAGAAAATCCATAAAAAATTATGTTCACACAGCAATTCCGGATGAAATGCTGATTTTATATATGCTTGTGTCAAACATCTTTGAATTCAGCTGTGCTTTATCGTCCCTGTCGGAAGAATGGATCTTATATACTGAAAATCCATAATCACAGGTGTGGTCAACTTATGTTCAAAATTTGAGCTCAAAAGAATAAAAAATGACTGTTCTATAAGGTTTTAAGTGCAAGCAGTTCCATTTCGAGCAAGCACAGATGCTATTTTGTTTGGAGAAATCCCTTTTTTCATCAAGGAATTATAAAACAATAACTGCTTAAACACCACTTCTCTCTCCCATTCATTCAGTCCGAACTGAAACAAGTTTGAATTCCCCGCCGCTAACAAAGAGGCGGAAGCAGTCCTCCACCGAGTCAGACCAGTTCAATGAACACAGAGCCGCAAACAGACATGAATACTCAACAAAACTTGCTCAAAACACAATAAAACAACTCCAAAGCAATTTTATCACAACCCAGCCAGCTAATAGACACTATTAGTGCAGTGTCATAATTCCCAAACACTTACTATTCGAAGAAAAATCAGCGCGTCTGTCCACTTTTCCACTGGAAATTCTTATTTGTTGGCCAAATATCCCCACCAAATGTCTTCAAATATCCTGAATTTGGTCTTCTGTGTGCATTTCTTTTCTTTTCAGTGTAAAAAATTGATATAAATCCACCGTGTGCACGAGACGACGCGAGAGCTTCGACTGATTTGGAAGCGGCTACTTTGGAATTTATAGACTTTACCGGGGGTTGATCCTACCCACCCACATTTTATTCTTTCGCTATAAGGATTGGTTACAATTCCCTAAATGCAAATGACCCCTGCCTGGCCTATGGACAGAGCGAATGTCCATCAAAGCCCTACGAGTCAGGGGGGAGCGGGGCTTTAGTTTTGGGGCTAGCCCCGCCCCTGAGACTAGGCTCATTCGAATCCTAATCGCCTCCACTATAGGATAGAGCACAGAAAAAAAATATATAATACACCAATGACAAAATAAACACATATTTATAACTTTTGTTCTGTATATGGCACGGGGAACCCTAGTGACCATGCAATGGGTCTTTAAGACAGGAAAAAAAGAGGACTTGAAAAATAAATGAAATATATAGTACTTTGTATTTACTATATTTACAAATTGCCGCTCTGATGTTCACTCTGCTACAGGCATCTTCACTGCACCTGTCCGAGGCGTCTACATGTTCGAATTCTCTGTAACTGGACATGGTAGATCGAATTCTCTCGGTGCACGGCTGTATAAAAATAATCAGGTTATGGTCATTGCTTACGTTCATCAGCCCAGTCACACAGTGAGCAGCACCAACGGAGCGTCTCTGCTGCTGGAGGTGGGAGATGTGGTCTATGTACGACTGTACCGCAATGCACAAATATTTGATAATCAGAATCACCACAACACGTTCAGTGGTCAGCTGCTCTTCACTGTGTGAAAGGAAATAAAATAAGTAAAACATCCTGAAACATTCACTTACACTGAAAAATGGGAACAGTTTTTCATTCTGCTTTTTCTTTTTAAAGCATGACTTGTTTTTCTTGTAAATCATTCTTGCCCAAACTCACTGACTCAGCTCAGCATTAGTAGAGAAAAGATAAGAGTATAAAAGTAAAGAGAGAAGAATAGAGGAGAGTACAGAGGAGCAGAGAGAGAAGAGAAGAGAAAATAAGAGTAGAGAAAACAGAAATGTAGAGAAGACTAGAGAAGGGAAGAAAAGAAAAGAGAAGAGAGGAACAGTGTATAAGAGAGTAGAGTAGAGAAGAGAAATCTGACCATTAATTTATGCTTATTTGATCTTTATATCATTTTTATTCCTATTTAAAGATATGAATAAAATATAATAAAGTGTTCCAGGAGAGGCTGAGCAGTAAATAAACCTCCAATGTACAAAAATGACAAAAATCTACAAACACACATACTTATATACATACAACAAAATCTTGCTTTCTTCCTTTTTTAACATCATATAAAACATGTTACATTTTGATGGATTCTATGGTGTTCAATACTGAGATCACACTGAAGTACATGATTGCTGAAATCTACATGATCATTGGAAACACCCTCTGTGTAAAAGGGAACATCCAATGGAAGGACAAACCAAGTAAAAATGTACAGGACAGTAAAAAGCACTCACACTTTCATTTTAGCAGAGAAGGTTTTCTTTTATTAAGAATACAAATGCAGATCTTTAAATGACGCACACATTACCAAAGAGAGAGTCGAAATATACATGAACTCACAGGGCTGCAAACTCAAAAAAAGTCAAAAACCTGCTCCCCTGCTGCTGTTTGGGAAGGATTTTCTCTTCCTCTGTTTTGAAAAGGAGTTTTAACACCTACTGACTGTGGAAAATCTAATTCCCGTCACTGTTCTGAAATAAGAGTTTAAAGTTGTACACTAATGTTATTAAGGATTCAAAAATGTACTGTTCACGCTACATATTTGGAAACGAAACCCCCAAAACAGGCCATTTTGACTTCAATGTTTTTGTGATGTCATAAAAACAAGTGCATTTACATACATCAGTCTTAAAGGCACAGAAACAAAAACAGTCTGTTGACTATGAGGGATATAGAGAGAGGTTTTAAAATGTTTGTGTAAATAGGGACTGATAAAAGCATGTAAATGTCCTGTAAATAAAGGTGGAGGGAGAGAAATGGAAGATTGTTGGGTTGTAAAAAAGTTGGCAGCCCTGGATTTGCTTGTGTGCACAGTCAGGAAATTCTACAGGTTAAGAAGGCAGAACATGCAAGAAGGACTCAAGAAATAAATATTGCAATTTTTTTTTTTCATTGACTTTTTCACCATTGGAGAAGCTCCGCATCACACTCTCTTTTTTTTCTTGCATTAGTTAAAGGCATTTTTAGATACTGTACATACAACATGAAGGTGTTTTAGACAGTGAAATAATATCATGCAATCAGCATGAGGAATGGAAGTAATATCAGCATGCGAATAAATCATTGTTAGGTAAAAGGCTTGGTAAAAATGTGGTTGTCCATTAAATTACACTATTATCCAGCATTCACACTGAGCAAGACCTTTAAATGGCATACATAGAACTATGCAGGACAAGAAAATGTCTACATTTGTTTTTTTAGAGCCAATTGAATCTAAAAACTGATGTATTTAGCTTAATTTATTAAATATTCACATTTTGTTGCTTTGCAGACTGAAAAACAATTTATGACAAAGATTAGTTTGACAACAACATCACAATGTATGGGCGGGTTGCAAGAAAAACAGCACTAATCAAGAAAGGCCATATTAAGTTGAATTTTGCCAAAAGTGGAAAAAAGTGTTAAGGTCAACTAAAACCAAAATTGAACTATTTGGAACTATTTACCAACAAATGGTATATTGGGCAGAAAGCCAGCTGACCATTCAAAGAACACCAAAACTACAGTGAAGTATGGTGGCGGCAGCAACATCTTGTGAACGTGTTTCTCACCAACACGGAGTGGGAAACTCGTCAGGATGGGGCAAAATATCATCAAATTCTTGAGGAAAACCTGCTGCTCTCTCACAGAAAGTTGGTTCATGGTAAGAATCTTCCAACATGACAATGCACCAAAGGTCACAGCAAAACCGACCACAGTGGCTGAAAGAGAAAAAATTGAATGTCTTTGTGTGGCTAGTCTGAGCCCAGACTTAAACCTCACTGAAAATCTGTACAATGCCAAAAATTACCATCCAATTTGACCGACCTTGAACAGTTCTGTTAAGAAAACTGGGCAAATATTCACAGTTTAGACATGCAATGTTGATAGAAATGTATCCCTGAAGTCTCAAGGCAGTAAAGCAAAGTACTGAAAGAGTGTGACGATTTGTCCATCTCAGTGATTCTGGTTTTTACTTTTAACTTTTTCTGTTGATATCATATCTTTCACTTGGATGTTATAAGACACACTCAGTAAAAACAGATGGCAAAAATGTGTGTGTGCCTTTATTTCAGACTGCAAAGCAACAAAATGTGAATATTTTTATACCCACTCTATTCAGCCTATTCATTAACCCTTATCCTGATTATTAAATGCTTGCACAGCATCCCGGCTTAGCTAGTTATGTTCAAATACCTGGAAATGTTTTGTTCTTTGTTTTTAAATATGTGCATTTATTCTTCAGTATTTGAAAAATGAGTGTATTTAAAGTGACTTATCAAAAACAGCCAAATCTTACAAAACATTTTTTTCCTCTACAAATGCCAAAAAAGCACATTTATCATTCAAAATGCTTTGTATTTCTGTAAGATTGGCCCAGGATTACATGGTAAATTACTGTGAAATGCCTCCTTTGGTCTCTGCATTGGGAAACTTTCACCTTCTGGACTTCAGTTAGATGCTCTTTGTTCTGTTGAATGATTCATACGTAGGTCACTGTGTGTCTTAACCAACAGAAACATTCCTCTGAAACTGGTCCGGTTCAGGGACTGGAATTAATGAAGAAATGAGAGGCTCAAGACTTTTGCACAGTATTGTATATTGTTATGAACAAACCTAGAAACACTTTGTCTAAACATGAGACTCAAGACTCAAGTTACTAAAGGCAAACGGATATTTTTGTATATATCTCACTCACACACACACACACAACTACCACTTCAGTAGTTTCTTTCATTTATAAGAATCTGTAACAAGTTATGAAATTAGAGATGTGTCTAGAATGAGCAGCAATGTAGATGAGTATGTATTGACTGAGTAAGAGAACATCATATCCCTCTGTCCATCCATCCAACTATTCATCTATCTATCCATCATCTGAACAGCAGGCAGTGCTGGAGCCTATCCAGGCGTTTATAGGACAAAAGGTGGAGAACGTTAAATATGAAGTTAAAATAAAGTTAACATCCATATTGTCTCGCAATTGAATTGTGCTGAGGAAACTGAGGAGGAAAAAAAACCAAACATAAATTGTAATATATTATTTACCATTTAATAAATTTTTGATCTTCCCAATGCACTTCAGCTACTGCACAAACAAGTCTAGCCTACAGCATTTCAGTCTACATGAGTTATTACTGAACAAAACAGTAACCATAGTTAATATGACACACAACTTATAAAGTTTAAACAGTAGTGTAGATCTTAACATATTAGCTAATTAATATAGAACACGTATTTACTCCAAAAACCATTTTATCAGTTTTACGCTCCTGAGGGTCTGAATACTTTCACAAGTGGTCTTGGATGGTCCTGAGGCCTCCAGCCCTGAGAGATACAGATTAGCATTCTTTCTTTCCCAGTATCTAAAAATATCTCTCTCAGAAAAGTCATCAATCATGAGGAGAGTAGCTCTGAATTGTCACGCCGGACATCCGTCCGGAAGAAGGAGGCGAGGCACAGGCGCGAACTTCCATGAAGGTACACTTCATTAAAGAAACGAAACAAACAGAAAAAGGCTTGAGGGCCAGGCAAGACCAAAACTAGAGAAAGGGGATAGAGGAGCAAACGAGGTTGGGCAGAGAAGGGTGGAGAGAGAGACGAGTAAATAGTCAGATCGGGGGAGGAGTAGAAAGAGAGAAAGGGAGATTCAGATAGAGAGAAAGGGAGATTCAGATAGAGAGACAGAGAGAGGAGTAGATGGATCGACAGATAGAGGGTAGGGTTGAGAAAAGAGAGGAGTAGATGGGTCGGCGAATAGAGAGTAAGGTTGAGAAGAGAGAGGAGTCGACAGATAGAGAATAGTGTAGAGAAGGCAGACAGAGAGTTGAGTGCGCATAGATATGAGGTAAGTAGAGATGAGGGCTTGGTCGCAAATGCTTCCGTGCTCATACTAGGAACACGGGCAGTTTAAATACATAGAAGAGAGGGCAACTAATGAGTCCCAGGTGAGTCTAATCGCTGATCAGTCAGCTGTTTCTAATATGTCCAAGTCCTAGGTTGCCCTCTAGTGGTCACGGACAGGAACCGTGACAGGAATACAAGAAGAACTCTAATTGATTTAAATTAAAAAGTTCGTCATAACAGTCATAACACTCTCAATGCTGTCTGGGCAGTTCTGAAAGAGTTTAGGTGTATGTGGATTATCTTTGAGTGGAATATCAGATCTGCTGACCACATACAGAACAGTGCAAAAGCCTTGGGCCCCTAGGCAAACAGTTTAAAACCATTTATAGGCACTTTTTCACAGGGTTCAGGACCCGTTCTGTATCTACACTACTGTGATGGTACTGAAGTTGTATCAGGTTCTGATGTTGTATCTCAGTCCGGTAACGGAGTTTCTGACTCAATTCTCTCCACAGTTTATGGCTGGTCGTCTCAAAACCGCGTCCGTGGAGTCGAACCGACGGAGAGTTTTTCTGTCAGAGCCGCTTTTGTTATTGTGCTCTTTTATTATTTCTGGTCTTGTTTGAGTGTTTGATGTTCTCTCTGCGTTCTTTATCTGTGTGATGAGAACCCAGAGAACTCGTTAGTGACGTCCTGGATCTCCTTCACGTTTCTCACAGAGTTAAAAGATAAATTTGTTAGAGTCGTAGAAAAAACTCCCACTGAAATTCATCTTCAGCCCAAACCGAATCAGAATCAGAATCAGAATCAGAAAACTTTATTTATCCTGGAGGAAACTGTTTAAGACGGACACTTGAGCTTGTACCTCATCCACTTCCCAGAGTACCAGTTCCAGCTAATAATCCACAATATGGACTTTTCTGAGTTTATCATCCCAAAACTACAGTAACTTCTTCACCATGTGGAGGGATTTAAGTGAATCAGTGCGCTGTTTTCTCCCCATTCTTCACCCATTTAGTGATTTGAACACCTGCCGTTTTCGATAATCTCCACGACCAAACCATTCCACATTCACTCCCTTTTCATTTTCTAAGCTCTTTCTCTCATGCGCATTCATTTTTTGCTCATTAATTCTTTCATAATATTGTTGCTAATTTCTCAATATCATTTGTACCGAGAGTGTTCAGGTGTTATCTCATTAAGTATCATTGCTGATTTTTCAATATTATTTTAAAAAAGGGTGTTGATTTGTTACTCATTAACTTTCTTAACATCATTGCTGAATTCTCAGTGTTAGTTTTGCTAGCTACATTTGTTACCTTTGTAGTTGTTTTTTTTAATTGTCTTTTCTGTGTTTTTAACTTAACTTCTTAGGTTTTCTTAGAACTTTTTATTTCTGTACTTCAAGGTTTGTTTCATTATTTTGGTGGTTAGATCAGTATAGAACATTAATATATAAAAACAAACAAAAAAAACCCAAATCAGCTTCTCTTCTCTGGGTTCTTGCAGGTAATGCGAATCAGGTCGATTGATTTCAGAATCAGAGTCTGAAAATTGTAATAGAGATCAGTAGTAGATCAGTAATATTGATATAAGTATTGAAATTTCACACGGTAAGACAGTCACACAAAGTGATAATAAGAAAACCTCACATGATATTGCACGTGGTAAAACTATTACACGCAATAAGATAAAAAAAACACATGCATAAGATTGTAGTAAAAATTAGCCTGTGAATATGAATATACAAAGGTCTCTTGAGGTTCTCCGTTCGCAGGATATTGGGTTTGATAGGGTTAAAAGGCAGCTTGTTCTACATTTGCATTAAATGAAGTAGATCATCGTGTCTTTTAGGGTCATGAATCCATGCAGGTTCTCTGGCCTGCTTTGCTCCTGTGAGGATGGAATATACTGTTATATATGTCAGTTGTTTACGAGATAAGAAAATATGTCTTAATAAACCCACAATATATCATGTCGGTTTTTTCACTTGTTTTTATCTCCTGGCTTATTTCTGTGGATCTCTTTGTAATCACTCTCGGCCCTGGCAGCGCCTGGAGTTGAGCGGCTAATTAAAGACGACCCCATTACTTTGATTATGAGACGGGTCTTTTGATTATGCTGTGTTTGGGTTAATCAAAAAGGGGACTAGCAAGGAGACTTCTGACTGAGACTCTGGCCAGGCTAAAGATAGCAACAACCTTTCCCTCTATTTTTTGAAGTTTTAATCACCACAGAGAAATGGCCTGCTCCTCCTCCCAATCCTCCAGGCTCTCAAAAACATCGACACTGGACAGAGAAACCAGACCCTACAGGCAATTAAAGTCCTTATTTGCATATTCAGGTATATGTATTGGCATATATTTGTGTATATCTGTGTATATTAATGGCCATATAGGCCATGTACATAACATTCAGAAGTCTGTACTGTCATATCTAACTTCTGTTCATATTCAGCATTCAGCACTGTACTACCATTATCTCTGACAGTGCAATCTGATTGGCTGAAAATGGTTTAGCCTGTGTGGTAATTTGTTATTTTATGATATGAGCCTGTTTTTCCCCCACAGTGACTGCATCCCTTAGCTGAATACCAGGCACTAAGTAATGACTGGCTTTATGCCCCAGCGAACAATCTCTAATGTTCACCTGCAAACAAAAATAAACTTCCATAAGATCATGTTTGAGCTGGTCGAATGATTTAAATGATCTAAATTTGTAATACTGAGTGATGGGGAGAGGGAGGACCACCCTACCCACCCAGAGAGAGAGAGAGGACAGTTATACTAAGTGATGGGGAGAGGGAGGACCACCCTACCCACCCAGAGAGAGAGAGAGAGGACAGTTATACTAAGTGATGGGGGAGAGGGAGGACCACCCTACCCACCCAGTGAGCTCCAGCAACGAATGGCTGCATTACTAGGGATGGAACTCATGATCACCTCAGTTTCTGTACTGTATTTTATACCAGCTAAGATAGATATTTATGCTTTACAAGTTGAGTTTTCAATTTTCATCTCAAAAAAGATGAAAGATGAAAGATGAAAATTTGTTTATTCAGACATAAAGCTGTTGGTCCTCACCCCACAATTTCTAGGATCTTCATGGCACATGTTAGTGAGAGCATCTCAGTTAAATTCAATTCAAGGGCACAAAGCCACTACTGGTCAAATGTCCTGGGTTGGATTTAATGTTTGAAAGTGGCAACTTTTATCAATAAACCTGATCAAGAGTACATTACTATAGCTGAAGCCAGTAGTAGCAGTCCTTATATCTGAATGTGGGCCATACTTTTTCATAACTGTGAATCTTGTATGAAACAAAAACATTTGTATGGAACAAGAAAGGTGCAAATTTATTTATTTTTTGCTGAGCCATGCAATAAATAGCTGATCTTCACTTACCCCAACCAATCAGAGTGAAGCCCCAGAGGTACTTTCTGTCAGAGAAGAAGGTCATGAAGATGAGGCTGTGCAAGTACAGGCCCTCCACCAGGATCCAGTAGTAGTTTGTGGCCAGGAAGTACAAGAAGAGGGTGACCGCAATCTTACAGCCGATCTTCAAAAGAGGAACAGATTCGGAATAAGACAAAAACATGACTGGCCCACGCGACAGTGGCCCATTCCCAATCCAGTTAATAAAAAAATCAGAGGAGCCTGGGGTCGCCAGAACTAGGCTTGGCCATTATTTCAAACAATGAAAGTAGAAACTTTGCAAAATGGATTACTAAGCTAATCAGCAAACTGAGCCACGAGCGACTTCCCGTCCAACATCCTGCGAAATAAAACATTAGTATTTAGCCTGCGATTAGCATATGGTAAGGAATGAAGACACTAATCCGTCTTCCTTGGGAAGATCAAGCTGGGTTCACACATATGCTTCACATTTCCTGTTGGTTCACATTTCCTTGAGCCACTCCTGATATCTTTATATTTTGCTTCGAACCACCTTGCTGGTGGAAAAACTGTCTTATTTTATCTTAAATAAAGGAGCCAATGTTTTACTGACAGGCTGCAAAGTGTCTAAAGATACAAGGAGTTCTAGATAAAGGAGTTCCAACCACTCAGCATT
>JBBJLS010071505.1:0-11058 GCA_037577275.1 Bryconaethiops microstoma | reverse complement strand
CTCTCTCTCTCTCTCTCTCTCTCTCTCTCTCTCTCTCTCTCTCTCTCTCTCTCTCTCTCTCTCTCTCTCTCTCGGTCAGCCACCCCTTGTGTTTGTCTTTCTTTGTTCCTCTCTCTCTGGGAGCTCATTACACTGGCCAGCAGTAGTTTTGTTTCAGGACAGTTTATTGATAAGCTGTGTGACATCAGTCATCCTGTGGCGAATCAATAATTCTGCACAACAGAGAAACTCTACAGAACATCCAGACCCGCAGTCTGATCACACCCTTCTCCTCCAGCTCTGGCAACTTCAGGACAGAACAATTATTATTGTTAAACGAAACCTGCGGCCCATCCTGCCAAATCAGTGACCTATGTATGAATCATTCAAGAAAAAAGACCATCTAACTTAAGTCCTGAACCGGAAAAGAAAAAGGTGCAGATGATTCCAGATGATCAGGCGGTAATGCACTTTGCAGCCTGCATTAAAATATTTGTTCCGATTTCCTTACAGTGGTGCTTCAAATTTGTGAACTCTTTAGAATTCTCTACATTTCTGCATAAATATGACCTGAAACATCATCAGAATGTTAGTCCTCAAAGTAGATAAAGAGACAGAAATATTTCACTTGGTCATTTATTTATTGAGGAACCTGATCCAATATTACATATCTGTCATTGGCAAACGTATGTGAACCTTTCATTTCAGTATCTAGTGTGACGCCCTTTGGCTGCAATAACTGCAACTAAACATTTGCAGTAACTATTAATCAGTCCTGCACGTCGGCTTGGAGGAATTTTAGTCCATTCCTCCATACAGAACAGCTTCAGCTCTGGGATGTTGGTGGGTTTCCTCACATTAACTGCTCGCTTCAGGTCCTTCCACAACATCTCAATTGGATTAAGATCAGGACTTTGACTAGGCCATTCCAAAGCATTAATTTATCCTTCTTTCACTATTCTTTGGTAGAACGACTTGTGTGCTTATGATTGTTGTCTTGCTGTGTGACCCATTTTCTCTCTGTTCATGGACAGATGTCTTGACATTTTCCTTTAGTATTTGCTAGTATAGCTCAGAATTCATTGTTCCGTCAATGATGGCAAGCTGTCCTGGGCCAGATGCAGCAAAACAGGCCCAAACCATGATACTACCACCACCATGTTTCACAGATGGGATAAGGTTCTTATACTGGAATTCAGTGTTATCCTTTCTCCAAACGTAATGCTTCTCATTCAAACCAAAAAGTTCTATTTTGGTCTCATCCGTTCACAAGACATTCTTCCAAAAGCCTTCTGGTTTGTCCATGTGACCTTTAGACAAGCAGCAATGTTCTTTTTAGAGAGCAGTGGCTTTCTCCTTGCAACCCCGCCATGAACAGTATTGTAGTTCAGTGTTCTCCTGACAGTGGACTCATGAACATTAACATTAGCCAGTGCAAGAGAGGCCTTCAGTTGCTTAGCAGTTACCCTGGGGTCCTTTGTGACCTGGCCGACAGTTTCACACCTTGCTCTTGGAGTGATCTTAGTTGGTCAACCACTCCTGGGGAGGGTAACGATGGTCTTAAATTTCCTCCATTTGTGCACAATCTGTCTTACTGTGGATTGGTGGAGTCCAAACTCTTTAGAGATGGTTTTGTAACCTTTTCTAGCCTGATGAGCATCAACAACCCTTTTTCTGAGGTCCTCAGTAATTTCCTTTGTTCGTACCATGATACACTTCCACAAACATGTGCTAACACTTCGATAGATCAGTGTTCTTTAAATACACACACCTGATTGTCATCCCATTGATTGAAAACACTTGACTCTAATTTCACCTTCAAATTACCTGCTAATAATAGAGGTTCACATACTTTTGCCACTGACAGATATGTAATATTGGATCATTTTCCTCAATAAATAAATGACCAAGTGAAATATTTCTGTCTCTTCATCTACTTTGAGGACTAACAATCTGATGATGTTTCAGGTCATATTTATGCAGAAATGTAGAGAATTCTAAAGAGTTGAAATGTAGAGAATTCTAAAGACTAAGAGTTTTACTGGGTTCTACTTTGAGTACTTGTGTGAAAATCTGATGATGTTTCAGATATTTCAAGGGTTCACAAACTTTCAAGCACTATGATTGAATCTACTCAATATGGCAAAGACAGTTTGGCAGGAATAAAATAGTATTTTTGCACTAACAAGGTTATTCATAGCAAAAAATAGAGAATGAGGGATGGCTCAATAGTTTGGACAGTACTGTATATTGAACGATTCATTTTTTCTGGTCACCTCATGTAGTAATACCATCAGAAACCACTCGATGGCGACATTTTACATTTACAGCGTTTAGCAGAAGCGTTTTATCCAAAGCGTATTCCATTCCCTAACAACAGGGGCAGTGTCCCCGGAGCAACTTGCTCAGGAGCCCAGTGGTGGTGCTGAAGGTAGGATTCAAACCCATGACCTCTTGGTCCAGAGGCAAGTATCCTACCCACTAGGCTCTACCACCACCTTAATCTCTAGCAGTATAATGAACACTGCACTGTATTGGCAAAAAAAAAAAAGAATTAACATGAGAGTCTATCAGCAATCTGAGCAATTTTATTAATGAGTAGTTCATTTTAGTTTGTAACTGTTAGCACCTCATGCTGTGTGCAAAATTGCACATGTGCCAAATTTCTGAGCAGCTTCAACTTTTAAGGTATTTAAGGATGTTCATTTGGGCCTTTGTTTTACAATAATAGTAATATTATTCATTTTTATTATGACTATTATCACAGAGAGACAGAGAGACAGAGGCAGAGAGAGAGAAACAGAGACAGAAAGAGAGAGAAAGAGAGAGAGGGGGCGGAAGACAGAGGCAAAAAAAGAGGAGAAAAGTTGAAGAGAGGGGAAAAAACATTAAGAAAAAGAGATGAGAGTAAAAGAGATATACAGAGGGGAACAGAGGAAAAAAAGAGGAGAAAAGTATGAATTAAACCGATAAAGTAATGAATCTGATCAGTGAATGAATTTATTTCTTTTTAATGATGGAGGGATTTGGCCTCATGTCTCGCTGTAATTATTGTCATTCATTTCTGAGTCGACGGCTCCATCTAGTGGTGGATTCACTGCACTGTTTTAGACCTGCATTAATGATGGAAAAGAAACTATTGAAAACTTGAGAAGTAATTCATGTTATACATTTTAGTGGACCTTTTTCACCAGATTCTGAATTCATATTTTTTTAATAATAAGGAGGATTATTTATGTTGTTTTTTTTATAATAGATTTATAATTATTTTTAATTTATGAAAAATATATTATCATTATTGTTGTTGTTGTAATTATTTATTATTATTGTTATTATTATTAGTAGTAGTAGTATTAACATATTTCAAAAAGACAAAACATTTTTGAAGGAAAGCTTTATTAATATTACAAAAATAAAATCAGACGGTAAAAAAATATTTAAAATAAGTGTTTCTGCTGCTTCTTCAGTGTTCCTGTGACATTTCAATTCACATTTCAACAATTTCAAAAAAGGAAACATGTAAACAAGTTATGATCACAGTAAACGATAAACATACAATAAAATGACAGAGCTGGAAAGGTACATGTTGATAACTGACTGGATTATCTAACTAAGTAGACATCAAGAGGAGCACCTTGGTGCCAGTTGACCTGAGTGTAGAATGTTGATTTAATGCTGAATGGATTTAATACTGTATTTCCTGTGTGCATCTATAATGAACACACCTACACTGTAAGTGCTCAGTCTCTGCTGAACTTGGGTACCATAATAAACACACAGAGGAAAAGTATGTTGTGTCCACTAGGGTGCAGTGGCTCATGTTTACACAACATAAACAAATAAACAAATAAACAACTGTTAAAAATGTACATTCCACACTGTGTTGCAGTGATGATTTTAAATATTATTCATTTCCAACATGAGAAGCCTGTTCCCATCCCAGCTGCGGAGATAAATGTTCTTCTTCGAATCCAGCCAAGAAGCCACTAGTTTCATGACAATATGTCATACGGAGGGAGTACTGAGCTCCTGGACTTCAGTACATGGATTCTTCATCAGCAAACCCAACTGAAAGGATCAATAGAGCTGAGATTAGAACAGAACAGAACTGCACCTTCACATCACATCCAACAGAACATAAAACTCATCGTCTCTCTCTAGCAGATATATATATAAATAAATATATCTGCTACTCAGAATCACAATATCGGCCCCTGCAATACTGATTTTGCAGAGGGCTGAAATATGCAAATAAGCCTCTAATCAATCACAGTGTTTCTGACAAGACAACCAAGCACAGCTCTAGGTGAGTTACTGGGTGTTCTGAAGAATTGAGGTCTCCCAAAAAATCCAACAAAAGTCTCATTATTTTGACCTATTTTTAACCATTAAAAACACTGAATAGCAATAGGTCTCAACACAATCTTAGTAATCATAACACTGTGTAGCCCTAGTTTATTGATGACAGTGTCGTTAGCTCCAGAACTAAAAGTACCAAACATGTCTTGACTGCATGTGGGGTGAGATGGGTTGTGTAAATGAGGTTTTCCTTAATCTTTAATAAACTCATATTTACTTAACATTAAACCTGAAGGCCTTTAGCATGGTGGGTGCTGGGTTACCTTGCTGGAAATTGCTGTGTGGGTAAAAACTGAGTTGATGCAACTCAGTGTTGCGTTCATGGCAGTCCTGCCTGCAAACACAGGGCCACGGGTGGTGATCTGCTGAGTGCGGTTCCGACGGGACCACCAGAACATCCAGCAGCTCAGACCCATCGGATGGCAAAATCCTGGGAGTTTGCCCCCACCCTGAGCCTGAATCCTTCTTCAATGGCTCACCGCCCCAGTTCTTCAGGATGCTGTCGATAACGTCCTCGTCCAGGAGGGGCTCGGTGGTTGGAGTGGCCACAGATGGCCAGGATGGACCACAGGTGGGCTTTGGGACGTGGCTTTTGGTGCGGTACATGTCGAAGCTGCTGGCCAGGGAGGAGATCTGGTGGGCCAGAATGCTGATCTCTGCCTGTTCCCGCTCAGTGTATCTCAGAGAGCTGTGCTCGGTCAGTGCGTGTTCAGAGGTCAACCGCTCAGCTGGAGAGGACAGCTCAGAAACCTCAGGAGCGCCTGCGTCAGCCATCAGCTCTGGAAGCAGGCACAGGTCCTCAAAGTGGAGGACACTGTTAGATGAATCTTCAGAGGCCTCTGTCTGGAAGTCGGAATGTGCTTCAGCTTGGCCTTCATTGTAAGAGAACAAGGAAGGAGGGAGGGGGCTGGTCTCCACAGCAAAAGAACTTTGAAGGAACGTCTGAGGCTGGAGGTGCTGGAAGGAGAGGGAGGAGGAAGAGGAGGAGAACTGTGGAGACAAGACGTCCTCAGCATGACTGTATATGTCGGAGCCACTGTCTTCAGAGAGAGAGGAGGCAGGGCTGTAAGGAGAGCTGGAGAAGAACGTTAAGTCAGTAGGCACGTCTCCGTCGTCTCTGCTCCTGCTCACTGAAGAGCTGTAAGACAGACGCCTGATCTTCCTCCTCCGCCCAGCGCTCTGAATGCTGCCCTCCGCCTGGCGCTTTGGGGAAGAGAGGGGGCCGGGACCCCAGGGCATCTGGGGTAGTGGAGGAGTGACAGGTGAAGACGACATGCTGCTGTAGAGCTTCTGTCTCAGGTAGGCAGCCTCTGTTTCACTGCAAATTCACAGAAGAAAGATATTAATAACAATAATGATGATGTTAAATATAGCCTTAAAAGGAGTATGGTTTTTTAAATATATATATTTATATATATATATATATATATTTTTTTTTTTTACATACGCAGATTCAGTCACAAGCTGATTTTTTTTGGATAACCTAACCGATAGTTTTACGCCGAAATCTCCACAATAACGCGGAACCTGCAAATATTCTCCGCATTTTTTGTTTGCTTTTTTCGTGGTAATATGTTATTTTATTATTGGTGATTAGCCCTACATTTAACTGTATTTTTATTACTAAACATTTATTACTGTATTTACCTGTTTATACCAAAGAAAATGCCCGTGCATGAATTACAGTACAGTCTGTATAGGCTTACCTTTATATTTTCATTAAAGGTAATGTATTAAACTGAGTTTAACATGAAATTAAAGTTATGACCAAAACACAACAACGCAGTTTTTCACATTATGCAGGTGCTCTTGGAACATAACGTGGGGGATTACTGTATATTCTAAATCTCAAAAAATGGCAATAAAATACACTGTGTGCACTGACAACGCTGATTCAGTGATGGTGTATGTGAGATTTACCTGATGATGCAATTTGTGGAGGTGATTTCCTCTCTGTGAGGGTCTTTAGAGGTGTGAGCATAAATCCAGACCCACAGCAGAGTTTTAGTCTGAACTCTAAACACTAACTCAGCATCTCCACTCTGCTGCACTGCAATGCACACACACACACACACACACACACACAGTGTCAGTACTTCATACTGCATACATAAACAAAGCACAGCAAGAATATATAGCTTTAAAATGGGTGTGTGTGTCTGTGTGTGTTTAGACATTTACCTAGGTGTGTATGTGTGCTGGCACACAGTGACAGGTCGTCTGGGTGGAGCATGCTGTACCAGGATCGACCAATCAGCTCCTCCGCATAGTAACCCAAATAGAAAACCACACTGAAACACAAACCCAAACACAATATTCCGTGAATACAATTCAAAAACAGGAAATGATTGTAATATTTACTCTATTATAGATGACTAGAATAAGATAAGATTTATGTCTAATTTCTTACAGTGACAGCTCTCTAGCTTGCTCTCTCTCTCTCAAACACACACACACACACACACACACACACACACACACACACACACACACTATAGTACTATATAAGATGTAGAATGTATACTTTAAAAAGAGGCGTTTAGCAGAATATGGAGCTGCAGGCGGAGGGCTGATACCTGTGGTCCGCATGTGTGTAGCTCATGTCGTTTCTATGGACACTCTGAAAGTGAGCGCTGAAGCTCAGGCATTCACCATCTGTCAATCTGTCCACCGTGGGCGAACACAGAGCAACAAACAGGTGGCGCTGAGGCTCCCGAAAACGACCCCGCACCAGCAGGGGACAGCAGCTTCCATGCTGCAGCCTGAAGGCCTTGGAGGTGTTCATCCGGCACACAAAACTCCGCTCTGAGGAAGTAAAGGGGAGGAGGTTATCAGATTTTAGCCGAAAATGTTACTTGATAACACATACATGTTTTTCACTCTTCCAGATGCTCACGGTTGTCAGAGTGGTCTTCTTCTAAGCTGAACTGCACTGAATCGACATCATCAGAATCAATCAGCTCATAGAAAGAGTCGCTCTGCAGAATCTCCACCTGGGGAGGGAAAACACACTTTCAGCATCAGAACAAAACCACGGCCAGAACAGCACAGACCGTTTGGGGACACCAACCTAAAACATTGTAATGAATAGTCATGCTTTTTCATGTGTAACAGACTCATATTAAATAGACAACCAGGGTTCAACTTGCGTATTAACAGTTAAACAGGTTTCTCAAAACATTTAATATGCACACAGGTCTCACAAGTTAATCTCATACTGATCTCACACTGATCTCACTCTGACCTCATGTCAACCTTAAACTGATTTCACATCAGTCTCACTTTTATCTCACTCTGATTATGCACTGTTCTCATAATGATCTCACAATGATCTCAGTCTGGTCTCACATTTACCTCAACAGCTACACAGTTAGGGTAAAGTAAAAGAAATCCCTCTCACCATTGAGAAGCCAAGATACTGTGACACATTTTCAGACACGTAGACAAGTTTTCCCTCCTTGGTCATTACGACAATAAAGCCTGGCAGAGCGTTCAACACAGCTTCATATGGAGGGAGAACACCTTCATCACCTTTCCCTCCATCAGCTTCAGAGAGACAAATAAAAAAAATAATAAAAATTTTTAAATGACCACAAAACACTCACACAGTTACCAACAGCACTGCGTCCGAAAACCTTTTCAGTTAGTTCTACAAACACACCTGATAACAATCAACATCTGTACACAGTGGACTAAACATACACACACTACACACAACATACAAACATCTATGTTTATCCAAGTTTCCTCCAGTGTTTCTCCAGTGTTTCCCCCAGCAGTAACAGTCTCTACTCTTCTGGGAAGGCTAGATTTTGGAACACTATGGTTTGATGGCATTCAACCATAGCAAAAATGCTCTCAAAGTACCATCAAATCATGCAACAAACCATTCCAAAATCTAGCCAGTTCTATTGGTCAGAACTTTTTTATTCAGATGCAAGCTGTGTGTGAACACCTGTATCAGTGAGCGCACCTTTGATTCACTTAGTAACTGACCTGACTAATGCTCTCATGGCTGAATGCCATCAAATCATACAGCAATGTTCCAACATCTTGCCTTCCAAGAAGAGTAGAGACTGTTATTGGAGGTTCAGAGCCCATTCTATTGGTTAGCACTTTACTATGGAGATACAAGCTGTGTATGAACATCTGTATCAATAAGGGCACCTAAAAGTAGCTGGAGTACGTGTGTGTGTGTATGCAAAAAGGCTGGTCAGTAATGAAGAACTCTCACCTGAGAGGAGGACGGTCTTCCTGATGAAGGTGCAGATGATGGCCATGCTGTGGAGGTAAGAGAGCCGCTCCTGCTCCTCGGCTGAGATGGGCAGCAGTGCCCGCATGTTCCGGATTTCTCCATTGATGTGGTCGCGCCGAGCTTTGGACGCACCTTTAGTAGACCTGCAGGACACCATGGGCTCAGGATCAGTGTTTCCTCACCCACACACACACACACACACACATACAACCTTGCTTCTCCAACACTCTGAGACCACAGAGAAAGACCCCATTTATACTCGCTGAGGGAGTGGGCGAGAGAGAGAGAGAGGCGTGGGAGGGTGAGAGAGTGAGTGGGCAAGAGAGAGAGAGAGAGAAAGAGAGGGATTACTGGGGGTGGTGAATGAGAGTGTGTGAGTGTGTGTGTGTGTGTGTGTGCGTGTGTGTGACTGAATGAGAGTGTGGAGGCACTCTGTCAGACACTCCTGATGAGCTCATAAATATATAAAATAATACATCACACACACACACAGGTATTAAAACAGCATGAGTTATCCTGAACTCTGAGGGTCAGTGTATAGTTTATCACTACCATTAACACAAACTAACACTTATACTAACACTATCAATAAAACTAACATTAATTATAACATTAGCACTTACATTAACTAACATTAACATTAAGAATAACATTAACACTTACATTAACATTAAGAATAGCACTAATACTAACACGAATACTAACATTAATAATAAGATTAACCCTCACACCAACTAACATGAATACTAACATTAACAATAACACTAACTCTAATACCAACACCAATACTAACATTAACTCTAGAACTAACATTAACACTAATACACTAAAACATAATACTAACAGTAACACTAGCACTAACATTGTACTAACATTAATAATAACATTAACAATAACTAACACTACTACTAAACATTTTTCTAACATGAATACTAACATGAACAATAACACTGTCTATCATACTAACATTAACTCTAGCACTAACATTAACACTAATACCAACAATACTAACACTAACACACTCACCTGTGTTATGAACTCAGAGGGTCAGTTTATAGTTTATTGGGTGTGGATTAAATCTAGTCTCAGATTACACTGTAATGCTCACAGAGAATCTCTCAGTGTAAACAGTTTTAGTCTGGGTTTAGGTTTAATCTGGGTCTTAATCTGGTATTTAAAGAGAATCGGTCTGACAAACTGTAGTTTCCATGAGGCCACAAGGGGGCGAACTCGCTTGAAGTGCCTGCAGGTCACCTTCATTCCAGAGTCTGAAACATAAGATTAGAGGTTAACACACTCTCTTACGCAAACACACACACACACACACACACACACACACACACACACACACACACACACACACACACACACACATACGATAGAAACACAACAAAACAAGTATCTTTAATTCCTTAATGTATACACATACTAACAAATACATATAAATATAAATAGAATAAACAAAACTGACGTGTGTGTGTGTGAATTTAATAAGAGTTGAATGTAACTTTTCTTACCTCCATCTGAGGAAAGTGCAGAGCTCTGTGCTTGTGTGTGTGTGTGTGTGGTGCTTCATTAAGCTGTTTGGAGTGAAATCAGAGGAAAAGCAACTGAGCGGAGTGTGACGCAGAGAAACAGTTATTTCAGTCTCACACACATAAAAATATCTGTGTGTGGTGGGGCAGTGGATATATTATGGCTATTAATACCACCATTAATAACATGCCAACCATTAATTTCCATATCAGGAAATTTACATTTCCTATTTTCAAAATCCAACAAATCATTTGACCAAAGAATCACTTAATTTATTCAGTCTGTTGCTCACACTAGACTAAAATTGGAAAAGGTCATCACAAAGTTATGAAAATAACAGAATAAAAATGTTAAGATCAGTTTTAGATGTTCCTCCCAGCTTTAACTGAACAGTTTCCTGACTTTCGTTTATTTCAGACCAATCAGACTCATCCAACTAAGCATGAATGAGACTGAACTAACATTAATAACAACACTAATACTAACATGAATACTCACATTAGTAACATTATAGTTGCATTAATATTAACATGAATAGTAAATCCATTAATGCCCATTAATGCCCAGAAATATCTACAGATGTCCAGCAGTGTCCTGTATTGTCCTGCAGTTTCCAGTGATGTCAAGTGGAGTTCTGTGGGATTATTCTTCCTTGTACTAAGCTTAAATATGAAAGATAGAAGACTGAATTACCATTAATACTACCGTATTAATACACAATGACATGTCAATTCAACTTCATTCCAATTAAGGCACAAAACTGGGCACTAAGACATCTAACTAAATAAATGAATAAATAAATTAATGAGGGTATAAAGCAATTGTGTTCATTTAGAAATGAATGTGTGTGTGTGTGTGTGTGTGTGTGTGTGTGTGAGAGAGAGAGAGAGAGAGAGAGAGAGGGAGAGAGAGAGAGAGAGAGAGAGAGA
>JBBJLS010071504.1:0-11058 GCA_037577275.1 Bryconaethiops microstoma | reverse complement strand
CTCTAAAGGAGTTATTAACATCAAATATACTAACATTACTCACCGATGCCCTCTAAAGGAGTTATTAACATCAAATACACTAACATTACTCACCGTCGCCCTCTAGAGGAGTTATTAACATTAAATACACTAACATTACTCACCGCCACCCTCTAAATGAGACTGTCTTTACCTTTGGGGTGGGTGCATCCCACCTGAGTGATTTTGGTTGTAATCATGAGGAAAGTTCTTGATTTCTTCAAGCTTTGTTCCCTGTATATGTGACAATGAGAAGACACTGATGAGGGTTCATCTGTTCTTTGTCAAAACATTAGTCTTCATGACTTCATTCATGAAGGCTGGAAAGTGATTCTAATGCCAGCTTGAGGACATGTTAAATGGGGACAGTGGAAGCGTTACACGCCGCTCTCCTATCAAACATAATTAAAATCGTGCAGCGCACAGGCAGGACCTGAGGACCGTCATCAAACAAAGGCAACAAAGAGAGGCAATCTGCACAGTCTCCCCGGCAAGGATGAAAAGAGGGGAAAAAGAAATGAATGCTTACAGGCAGCACAGGCCCTCTTCACTTCACTAACACACAGTGACTAGCTATTATATCCCCCATCCCACCAGGGACCGCTCAGAACGAGAGCCAGACACCGGAGCCGACTCCACCGTCTCCAGATATCAAGACAAGCACTGCAGGGATCTCCACACATCCATTTCAGAAACATACCACATCAGCACTTTGCGCTGCGGTGGCGTGTAATCAAGCACCTAATTTACTGGTAGCGCCATGTTTTAATCTCCGGTTGGCCCCCGTCTACAGGCTGGGACGGGACTGCACTTCAGACATGAAGGGACGGGGCTGCAGTTTGCTATTAAAGTCGTGCCAAAAGGCTTTACTCACTCCTTATTTACTACTACTGCTAGTTTAAAACCACTGTTTGCTGAATTTTAGGTGTGAACTGCAGCCGTGGCCAGTAAAACACTGTGGGCCGGGGAGACGAGACCAGTCAGCGCCTTCCAGGCGTTCAGAGAAGACCCTGCAGTCCTCTAATAAACATATTCCACTAATTCCATAAACAGCTGTTTTGAAAAAATGACGTCTGTGTTGATTATCCGTAATAGTGCAGTGTTAGGTTTGTTTTAGTTGTTTGTGCCGTCTGTGCGAAGCTCGCGTGGTGTTCGATTTTGGAATAAATCGCAATATTTTTCATCCGAGGAGATAAAATTCTCCATCCAGGAAATTCATGATCCTGGACAGAAATCCTGGACCATTAAACATAACAAGCACGCATGTTTGAACTGGTGCATTATTACAGTTATTACTGTTTTTGTCAATGTCTGCTGCTACCAGACAACTGAGCGCACTCCAATGTGTCCGTGTGTATATCCACAGTGTTCATACAAATTTATACCCATACACTAAATTTGCACGCACATACATATACTTACATAGCATTATAAATATATATATATATGTTTTTTGCACACACACAGATGTCCATATTTATATTTAGTATTAATTGTATAGTGTACTTTTATACTGTACCGTTGTCTTGTATAGTTTTATTGATTTTGTTGCTCTTACCTTTATTCTGTCCACTTTCTGCAGTAACAATGTAAATTTGCCATTGTGGGACTAATAAAGCTTTATCGTATCTTACTTAAATTTGATCGACCGATCTCGTTTGAATTTGTAGCCAATGGGAGGATTTTCCCTTCAGGGTTCCCACACCTCCTTAGACATCAAGGAATTTTCAGGCCCACAGTTCTCAAACCCAACATTTGTTTTAGACATGGATCAGGGTTTAAATACTGTTAAACTAATTCCTGCCCCTAACACACACATATATTTAGTGAAGACAAGTTCTGTTCACATCCGAACCTAAACCATCCTGACCGTTAAGAGACACAGAGATGCACATAAAACTCGTTATATGTGTTATTATACACAGACTTAACCTCTGTGTACCCTCTAAACAATGTAACATGCCGTGCAGCAGCCGCGGCTCGATCGCAGGCGTTTATGCTTTTAAAGTCCCGATTTCCTGACAGTTTAGTCAAGATGTTGGGAGGAGGAGGAGGAGGGTAAGTGAAGCATGGAGATGGCATTTAAAGCACAAAACCGGCTTTGATCCCACATAAACCACGGTTTTACTGTTCAGATGAAAAACAACTGTGCAAACCTCAGACTTGAGCGACTCCGAGCCAAGATTTTAGAGTAAACAAGCGACACACTATTTCAGAAGCCCTGAGAAGGAAAGCTAATGTGGATAAAATTAAATAAAAACAAACAGCCCCCAGTTACTGAGTGGTGGGGCTGCACAATATAGGGGCTGGTCTGTCGCCATGGCGATATAGATCTGCAATACTAATATCACAGAAGTCTGCAATATGCAAATGAGCCTCTAACCAATCACAGCTCCAGATGAGTTACTGGGTGTTCTGGTGAATCGTGGTCTTCATGAAATCCAACTAAAGTCTAATTATTTACATCTTTAACCACTAAAGAGCCTGAGTGGCCACAGTATACTTAATGGGCCCATATTCTACATTTTCCTCCTGTTTCATTTTTTTTTTCCCATGACGTTTGTGTGGGTTTGTGCCGTAATAATATAATTTATAAGTCATCACGATTAACTATTACACCGTTTTCCAATCTCTGTTAATCACTTAGAATCGAACAGGATCACTCAAAAATTAGCACGGGGTTGAAACACTCCTCAGAACTTCAGCATGAGTGGGCGGGACTAAACTGCTGTAGGCTGAATGAGGAGGTGTGGAAATGTGTTGCTTTTGTGACATCACAAAAACTGTGGTTTAAAAAAGGGCTGATTTTGCAGCTTAGCTTAAATTAACCTCGGATAACTAGTGTTGAGAGACGTCGGCCAGCAGAAGTCGTTTAAAAATGAAAATTATTACATTGCGGTTCAAAAGACGGACACTCTGAGCATCTTACACATCAGCGATAATATATAGTGTCTTTATTCCTGTTCACAACAAACTAACAGTGCAGTTTTATCTCTGGAGAATATCTGCAAGCAGGCCGAGTGAATCGGAGCGAACGTCTCCCAAGAAGCTGGAGAGAATGAAGATGCTGCAGGACGGCAAGAGCTTGTTCCACATTTAACTACCAATAATTCACCATAAAGAACAGGTAGGGATAAACGTGTTTTTTTATTCTTTTCACTGAGTGTATTTCTATAAATGACTAACAGATGGTCAGTCTGCAGTCCCACAAGCACAGAATCCATCCTGGATGTCAGCAAAGCTGTCCTAAAGCTGCAGAAGTCCAGTGTTCTGGCGATTTATGCTGCCTTGTCGAAAAAATCCTACTGTAGCACAAACCACTAGCACAGTCTATCGATTCACTCTACCCTGTTAACAAAAATGCTTCCTTTAAGTTTATGCAGCTACCAGTTTATACCAGTTTATACAGAACACTGATAATGATGAGAAATACTCAAATAATATGCATAATCAGAGAAAAATATACTGTATTTAAAAAATATATTTTATTTTTTAAATATGTGGTCGGGGAGTGAGGCGAGGCGCAGGCGCAAGTTCCCTTTGATGGATTTTATTACACAAACACAGATCACACGGAACACAAAAAGGCACGAGGGCCTAAAACATAAACTGTACATAGAACAGAGGAGACATGAGGACCAGGTAGCTTAAGGGAATGTGTGAGGGTTGACCAGCAATGAATACACAAATAACTTAAATACAAAACGTACTCAGACATAAAACAAACATCTAACAAAAGCACTTAAACTAAACAAACACCAGCGGTGACTAATACTAGGACAAGACACTGTAATATAATTTCCCGCATACAAAACTACAATAATGGCGGCCTCTACCGGCCGCTGGCCGAGACATGACAGTACCCCCTTCCCTAAGGCGCCACCCTGGGGCACCAAAATCCAACAACGGGCGGAGGCGGGGTAAGTTGTGGCAAAGAAACCAACAAACTCAGACCCGTGGGTCCAACACGTTCTCCTCCCGAATGCACGCTCCAAAACACATCAAACTCAAGCTAAAACATAAAAACACACAAACTCACAAAAAACAAAACAAACTCACAAAACATACACAAAAGACTCACCAAACTTAAACCAAAACACACTAAACACACACAAAAACAAACCAAACACAGAAAACACCAAAGATATACAAACAGAAAACATGCAAATGCACAAAACACAAAACTTACACAAAACACACTAAATTTAAACAAAACACAACACAAAAACTCACAGAAAAAAAATCCACTAAATTCACACAGAAAAAACAAATAAACACACAAATACACACCAAACTTATACAGAACTCACAAAGACAAGAGCCTTCCTGTTACTAGGAGACACAGATGGCGAAACAAACCCCAAAAAAATTTTGGCGGACCCGTGGGCACCACACGTCCTCCGCCTGAATGCGCGTTCCTCACACTGGCCTATTTCGTGGCCGGGTTGGTCCATGTGGATCCACCGCGTCTGCTCTCAAGAGGTGGGGTCCCTCGGGGGAACACTATCCCTTGTACACCCCCTTAAAAAATTCCTGATATTCCAGCCCTCACTCCAAGGGCGCTATTCCAGGGCGCCTGGGGGTTCCAGGTCCCTTCCTCTGGATCCAAGTCCTAGATGCAGGCGGGGGATCTTGCCTGTATTCGGAGGGCGTTGGGGAAGATGTCCCTTGCTGCCGGCATGGAGGCGTCGTTGTCGGTGTATCCTTAACCTGCTTTTCTGCCTGTTTACTGTGAGCAGGCGAGGGAACCTGGCATGGAAACTGTGCTGAGGCCAAAAGAGCACCCGGGGGGAACGTCCCTCAAAGCTGGTCTGAAAGTCGGAATGCTCCATGTGAGCAGAGGAGCTCGCACCTTCAGCGCAGGTTTAGGGGCTCAGGACCGGATCCGGTGACCTGGAGCCATGGAACCAGTGTGGGTAGGATCTTTAGAGCCAGCTTAGGGACCTGCTTCCGAGCTGAAAGAGCACTATGGGGGACCGTCCCTCGAAACCGGTCTGAGAGCTGAAGTGCTGGCGGGGGGGGCGAGATCATGCTCTCTCCCGGACGTTGGTGTGGGGTGCTGCCTTCTCTCCTGGGGAATCCGAGCCTGGGAGTCCGGGCTGGTCAATCTGTCACGTCGTGCGTGGTCGGGGAGTGAGACAAGGCAGACGCAGATGCAAGTGGCCTTTGATGGATTTTATTACAAAAACACAGATTCTACACAGAACACAAAAAGGCACGAGGACATAAAACACAAACTGTACATAGAACAGAGGGGACATGAGGACAAAACATACTCAGACATAAACCAAACATCTAACACAAGCACTAAAATTAAACAAACACCAACAGTGACTAATACTAGAACAAGACACCATGATATAATTTCAAAATAACAGTCCCACATACAAAACTACAACAATGGTGGCCTCTACTGGCTGCTGGCCGAGACATGACAATAAGCAGTCTATCAATTCATCCTACTCTATCGAAAAATGCTACCTATAAGTTTACAGAGTTTATACAGTCAGTTTATAATCATTATCAGTGTTATAAACTGAATGTATAAACTGTATGAACTTAAAGGCAGCACATTTTGAAAGGGTAGCATGAATCAATAGAATCTGCTGTCAATTTGTGCTATGGCAGCATTTTTCTACAAGGCATATGAACCAGCGTCCAACGCAAGATAACATAGATAAACCAGTGTCCAACACAAGATAGCACAGATAAACCAGTGTCCAACGCAAAATAACACAGAGAAATCAGTGTCCAACGCAAAATAACACAAGATAGCACAGATAAACCAGATGCAAATGCAAAATAACACAAGATAACACAGATAAACCAGCGTCCATCACAATATAGCACAGATAAACCAGTGTCTAACACAAGATAAAACAGATAAACCTGTGTCCCCAACACAAGATAATACGGATAAACCAGTGTCCCCAACACAAGACAGCACAGATAAACCAGTGTCCAACGCAAGATAGCACAGATAAACCAGCATCCAATGCAATATAGCACAGATAAACCAGTGTCCAATGCAAGACAGGACAGATAAACCAGCGTCCAATGCAAGATAACACCGATAAACCAGTGTCCAACACAAGACAGCACAGATAAACCAGTGTCCAACACAAGATAACACAGATAAACCAGTGTCCAATGCAAGACAGGACAAATAAACCAGCGTCCAATGCAAGATAACACCGATAAACCAGTGTCTAACACAAGACAGCACAGATAAACCAGTGTCTAACACAAGACAGCACAGATAAACCAGTGTCCAATGCAAGATAATACAGATAAACCAGAGTCCAACGCAAAATAACAAAAGATAAAACAGATAAACCAGTTTCCAATACAAGATAATACAGATAAACCAGTGTCCCCAACACAAGATAACACAGAGAAATCAGTGTCCAGCGCAAGATAACACAGATAAACAGAGAAATCAGTGTCCAACGCACAATGTTACCCCGAGGCAACAAACGAAAAATTACAATTTTAGTATATAAATAAAGATAAAAAGTGTCTTTTCTCAATCAGATGTGCTTCTTCACATATTCATGTGCGTCACAGATATTTTTATACAAAATGATTATTCAATTTGAACATGTTAAAAAGTTACATTTATCTTACGTTCTGCTAGCAGTGTGTCCCCCAGACGAAATGTCAAACTTAAATTTTATTGTGAAATTTAAAAAAAAAAAAAGGAAAAAAGAAATTTGCCATAGAGGCTTAATTAATTACTCAGTTATGTTTCAAGTTTTTGTAAGTTGACTATGGCTTTCTTTGTTGAACTAAATTACAGTTAAACACTTCGTCTCCTCCCCGTGTGCTGCTGCACATTTCTGTTTCTCTTCCAGTAATTCTTGTTCTTCTGCAGTTTAATGGACGTAAAACATCCAAAAAGTGTTTTAACACTGTAAACGAACAGAAACATGCCTCGGTTTGATCCGGAGCGAGACCACCGGTCCAAATTTGGATCCTTTGGCACTTTTTAAGTGCAATGGCAATCGAATGTACGTCACAGAGGCAGCCTGAAGAGATGCTCTGTTGGTCTGAGACCCCCTGAGCGAAAGCCCCCTAACCCAAACCCGTGTGATCAAGACTTTGCCTCACTTTCTCCTCAGACCCTCCATTCTGGGAGTTTGACCTGATTCCCAGCGTGAGGTGTCCATGCCACAAGCCATGTTCCCCTCACAACAATCTCACTAATCTCCACCAGATGGTTCTCCTCATTCAGAGACCTCCGCTTTTCTGAAAGAACTTTTCTGAAGACCTTCGCAAAGCTGCCTGCCATTCGAAGCTGCTAGCAGAAAGAATATTACGAAACCAAACGCCTTAATTTTACCCCTTAAAATGACCCGTATGGGAAAAAGTGCACAAATTAAGGTGATTAAGGGGTAAAACTGCTGAATTATCCCCCTTACTTTATCAAATTTGCCCCTTAAATAATAGAACCTCCTGAATTAACGCCTTAAATTTGAGATGAAGGGGCTTCACTCTCACGTCAAGGTAAAATTAAGGGGTCGGTTTCACAAATTAACGACCTCTTAACTCAAACGAAGGGGTTTGGTGCATTTTCAGGGTAAATTATGTAAGGGTTAAGCACATTTGAAGTACGTTGTGTTTCGTAGTGTATGCGGTCGAGCTGTCTCACGTCCGCAACCTGCAGCTTGTCTTCGCCGAGGACAAGTGAAATGACCAACAAAGCTGCAACCGTGCCAAGATCCCGGACTCAGTCACTCGAAGGAATGCGCTGGATCAAACTCAGGGATCCAGGCTAAGCTAAGAGGATCAGGCGTGTGAGAGAAACTGAGATGGATAAATAAGTTCTTCCCAGACTCTGTGGCCTGGTCCTGAAGACACGCTTATAATTAACTTCAATAGTGTATTAAAATGTGTCCTCTGTAGAGCCGGGACGCCCAAACCTGGCGGCGAACAGGCGAGTTGAACAACGTGTGTTTGAGCAGGGAAATCACCAAACTGTGCCGGACACCGGACCTCCAGTGCCGGACTGGGACAGCCCTGGCCTAAAATTATGCACTTAAAGGAAATCAAGGTCTTTTAATGGTTGAAATACAGCTCCGAAAAAAAATAAGAGCCCACTGCAAAAATGTTCAGTTTCTCAGGTTTGATCTTTTATAGCTGCAAGTGTTGAACTGAACAGTTTTGCCTTCGTTTTTATGAACTGCTGAAAATATTTCTCCTCATTTCCAAATAAAAATATTGTTCTTTAAAGCATCATTCAAAATTTTTTTGGAATGTGTTGCAAGCCTGAATGGCAAGAATGGATGTTTATTTACAAATCAAATGATGTTGACCAAAAAAAACATGAACTATCTTGTGTTCATACTGTCTGCAATGAAATAGAAGTTAAGGGACATTTGTAAAATACTGCTTTATTTTTTTATTCACATTTTCCACCCTGTCCCAACTTTTTCTGATTTGGGGTTGTATACATATATATATATATATATATCCCAGGTGTGGGTCCTCGTCCCATCTGCGGATCCTGGTCCTATCTGCGGGTCCTCGTCCCATCTGCGGGTCCTCGTCCCATCTGCGGGTCCTCGTCCCATCAGCGGATCCTCGTCCTATCTGTGGGTCCTCGTCCCATCTGCGGGTCCTCGTCCCATCTGCGGGTCCTCGTCCCATCTGCGGATCCTCGTCCTATCTGTGGGTCCTCGTTCTATCTGTGGGTCCTCGTTCTATCTGTGGGTCCTCGTCCCATCTGTGAGACAAACTGAAAAGGAAGATCTTGGTTCCGCTCTCAGAGCTTAAAACAAGAGCAGCCGGCTGATGAGATAGCACTAACTCTACAAAATCACAAGTCATGTGTCCTCCTGCTCATTTTGATGTGGTCCACAAACCCACCTCCAGACCTTCTGCCCTATTTTTCAGGCCAGTTACAAAGCTCAGCATTCACCTGCACGACATCATGATGATTCCCAGCAGTCCAGACCCCCATAAAGCCAGTGGGGAGGAATCCCTGAGCCCCTGCAACCAAGATCTGCTAATAAGGACAGTAGGAATATTACAGAAACGGTGAGGTCAGTTCAGAGGGGAATGTTTCAGATCCAACTCCGCTTTTATTAGCTGGAGATAAAAAAGTAGGAGCTGGCCGATCCAGGCGAGAGATCAGGAAGCCCATTTTATTTGTGTGATAATAATGTGGCAACAAACCAATCTCAGGATACAAAAGCACAGGTTAAAGCTCATCACCCGGGGCCGAGCACAAACGCGGGAGTCGGCACTAAATCCTGACGAGACCCTCCTCAGCTGTACAGGCCCCATAAAGCCAGGAGGAGGACCTGGTTAGTCTAGCTCCTCAGAGACATGAAGGTCCTGAACAATGATAGTAAAAGCTACAGAAGTCTATTAAAAACCCATCCTGTGCTCTTCATTTCTGTGGAACAACCACTACGAAACCAAACGCCTTAATTTTACCCCTTAAAATTTCCTTAATTTTGACCCTAATTACCCAAACAGGAAATGAAGGAAAATTAAGGGAAAAAGTGCACAGATTAAGGGGTAAAACTACTGAATTTTCCTCTTACTTTTTCAAATTTGCCCCTTAAATAATAGAACCTCTTGAATAAATGCCTTAAATTTAAGTGGTTTCACACTCAAATCTAATTTTAAGGTAAAATTAAGAGGTCATTTTCACAAATTAACGGCCACTTAATTCAAACGAAGGGGTTTGGTGTGTTTTCAGGGGTTGATTAAGGAAGGGTTAAGCACATTTTAAGTACATTGTGTTTGGTAGTGAACATTATTTCATCTCCAACGCTTGTTTTCTATGCTGACTAATGAGCAAGCATCGACTACGAAGGTCCCAAACTATGCGAGGACACAATGAAGCCTGTTATTTGTGCTCCTGTTCATTAGGCCACAAAAACCCACTTCTTGACCTTTCATGCTGGTTTTCAAGCTCCTCACAAAGGGCAGCGAGCCAAAGCTCAGCCCCGGGGCGAAATGCTGTAAATCAGGTGACGCCCCTCCTCAGTGGCCCGGACCCCCATTAAACCAGGGGGAGCCCGTTTACACTAACCAATGGGAGGGTAGCGTGCTCGCTCCTGCAAAGGTACGATGCAAATAAATGCAAGATTAGAAGAGAATGAGGCAGTAAAGGAGCTCTCAAAGCTGAGAAGTAGCAGGAGCAAGTTATGAAGCTAGTAAAGACACCAGAGGGCCATGAAAGGCCCAGTTTCTAATAAACATCTGGCCGTTCCTATTGCATGGATAAAGATCTACCTGGCTCCCTCCAAAGTGTATCCTTTCATGTTGAGAAAATGATAGTTCTGCAACAACAACAACAGAAAAAATAAAGGAATCTGGGGGAGGTGACAAGGGAGACGATGCTTCATCTTCTTTGGGAGAAACTCTGGTAGCCCCCCACCTGGATTCCTTCCCAACAGCCTGTTATTCCGGTGATATATGTTGGCGTCATGATCGGACTTAAGCCACCTGACATGCGGTCGGAACGTAATTCAGGTTTTCAGTCGACGCGAGGTGGCTAGTTGTGGATGTGCTCAACATGCACAGATGGTCTCCACAGATGGTCTCCACAGATGGTCTCCACAGATGGTCTCCACAGATGGTCTCCTCAGATGGTCTCCTCAGATGGTCTCCTCAGATGGTCTCCTCAGATGGTCTCCACAGATGGTCTCCTCAGATGGTCTCCTCAGATGGTCTCCTAGAGTTGAGTCGTTGCCAGAACACTTCTTAAAAGAACAGCATGATGAAAAATTACCCTCACCTCAAGCCCTGTCTACCTTCTTCTGAGGCTAATTTACCTAATACAGGCTAAACCCTCGCCAGTAGAGTTGGTTTAGATTAAACCATCACAGTTGCATCAAACTGTAATTGAAGTGCAAATTTCCAAAACTCCCTCAGTCCATTTTGTGTGATTTTTTTAGGTAACACTACTATTGGCATATTTTTACATTTCCTCTTTATGTGCAACAGCATAACCAACCAAAACTCCCTCAGTCCTCATAATACACAGTACAAGATTAGGAGAATCTCCAAAACTCCCTCAGTCCT
>JBBJLS010071503.1:0-11059 GCA_037577275.1 Bryconaethiops microstoma | reverse complement strand
CTCTCCCTCTCTCTCTCTCTCTCTCTCTCTCTCTCTCTCTCCCTCTCTCTCTCTCTCTCTCTCTCTCTCTCTCTCTCTCCTGGAAAAGTCCAGAACAGCCTCCGTTTGGGCGGCATCGAGCTTTTAGAAGAATGAAAGGAAAACAGGAGAACAGGAGGGCAGCAGCCAATAACTGGAAATTTAGCTGAATGTATATGGATTTCTGTTTATGTTATTAGTAAATTATATATTTTTAATAATTTAGAAAGAAAATGTGTAAAAAAAAACATATTGCCGCCAAAAAAATAATAAAAATTGCGAGAATATTTGCAGTTTCCGCGTATTGTGGAGAGTATACATAACAAACAGCAGCTTGTAGTGTGCAGGTAGTTTTTATATCTGTCCAGTCCAACAGCCAACCAATCCAGAGAGGCAGGAAAGAGGCGTGTACAAAGTGCAATCATCCAGTCATCTAAGGGTATGGGCGGGGCATATTGCAGGTGTTGGCTATAAAAGAGGCGAGACGAATATACCCATCTTACCATCCCACCAGAGACCAAAAGTGGCACAAAATACCATCAAGGACATGTCACTGGAAACTTTTGGGTGTTGAGGAGCAAATTCAATCCAGCAGTCAGTAAAGTGATCAGGAAAAATTCTACACCCGTGCTGTGAGCTAAGAAAACAGGCCAAAAGGTTTTTTACTGAATGTGTCCTTATTTCTTTAATGCATATTTAAATATGAATGTATTTGATCTTTGTTTGTTTCTTTATCTATCATAATAAAGAAACTGAAAGCGGAATTTTTACTGGCTGAAAAACAGAAATAAGAAAGATAATATCATTAACCATGGGTGGAGTTTCACTTTCACTTCCTCAGAGAAGCCTTCGCTCGAATAGTCTGCAGGTAAGTCTCAGCTGCTGTAGGCAGTAATAATAAAAACAGATGAGATGTTTTGGCTGTGTTGGTGCAGATCTCAGGTGGGCTCGTTCTGACTGGTTGGTAAAAGCCGATGAAGCTTTAGTGTGTTCGTGGTTTTCCAGCCGCTCCATGGTTCTCGTCCAAGTATTGAGCTCTGCTTCAGTGACGCTGGTGTGAAAACAGGACCGCGGACGTGTGTGCAGGAATATGAAGCAGATTCTTTTTTGACATTTGGGGTTATTTGTTATTTGTCCTATGATAAACATTACAGTCCTGTGGGAAATATGACGCCACACCCATGTTGTGTAACTGCACTCAGCAGAGTTCAGCACTTTAATAATGGATCCGTCTGCCAGCCATTCCCTCAAAGAATGTGACAAAGAGTTTACAAGGGTTACAAAATCTTGGCTATAAAGAAGAAAGACTTTCGCCACTAAATCTCCTCTTCAGTTACAGGTGTTGCTACCGGGGCTGGGTTGGGCACTCCCCCCGCAGAGACAAGCCACGCCCACCCTGCGAGATGCTGTGTCTGTCCAATTAAAACTCTGGAGAAAAAAAAACCATTTGGTTTTCAAAACTGAGCTGCTTTCCTATTAGCCCGTATGAGTAGGGGGCGTGTCCCTCAGTGTCTCCTCCTCTAAACACTCACCGTGCTGCTGCTCGCACAGTTCACTTTGCCACGCAGTTTGCATTATTAATTATTATGAATTAAGCTCAAATTATCATATGCAGTAGCAGCTTGACAGAACAATATGCAAGTTTTTGCTGCAAACTGAAATGACTGGCTTCTCATGCATAATTTCTCAATAGTTTCATTAAACTCCTTTTTCACAAGTTGATCATAAAAAAATAACAAGAAAAATAAATAAAAAAGACAGCAAAGGGTATGGTTCTGTGGAGGTTCTGTGGAGGTTCTGTGGAGGTTCTGTGGAAGTTCTGTGGAGGTTCTGTGGTGGTTCTGTGGAGGTTCTGTAGTGGTTTGTGGAGGTTCTGTAGTGGTTTTGTGGAGGTTCTATAGTGGTTTTGTGGAGGTTCTGTGGAGGTTCTTTAAGGGTTTTTGCATACTGCTCATGTTAGCCGCAGGTATTTCTGCGAACAATTAACCTATTAGTTTGGTTCTAAGAAAAAAATCTGCGAACAACTGGGGCCACGAACTCTGAACCACAACTTTGTGGCGGCGTATTCAAGGGAGAGGAATTGAGTCATTCTGGCACATGAAAAAAATATCACAGAAAATCTAGACATGAATGAATTTCTTTCAGAATTAGCCAAGAGTTACCACAGACTGGTCCTGTAGATAATATCCAAGTTAAACTCTGGAAACTGATCTCCTGAAGCCTCACTCATGATTGCAATATATCCCAATGTTGTATATCTTGTTGCTGGGGACTTCAAGTCTGTGGATTAAAAAACTGTACTTCCAAAATTCTACCAGCACATCAAGTGTGCCACAAGATGAGCTAACACACTGGATAAAGTCTACACAAACATCAAACAGGGCTAAACCGTTACCACACCTGGGCCAGTCTGACCACCTGTCACTGTTTTTAATCCCAGCGTACACCTCACTCAGGAAAACTGTTCCTATCACCTAAAAGACAGTTAAGACTTGGCCAGAGGAAGCTTCTCAGCAGGACCAACTGGGACATTTTTCAACACCTGGAAGTAGAAGTGATTAGCGACAGCGAACTGTGCTACATTAAAAACTGCACAGACATTGTCACAGTAGATTATCATATCTGGGTGTACCCCAAGCAGAAGCCCTGGATGACCAGGGAGGTCCACAGGCTTCTGAAGGAGAGGAACGCTGCCTGCAGGTCTGATGACAAGGCTCTTTACAGCACAGCCTGGGCCAACCTGAAGACGGACATCCAAGAGGCCAAGTGTGACTACAAGAGGAAGATTGAGGACCATCTGGACAGCAACAACAGCAGACAGGTGTGGACTGGTGTCCAGCACATCACCGACTACAGGACCAATTTCGGAATGGTGGGAGGCGACGCATCACTGGCAGAGGACCTGAACCACTTCTTTGCTAGGTTTGAGGTGAAACCACCAGAGGCAGCCAGACCCTACCAAGAAAAACAACACCAAACCCACCCTCACGGTGGAGGAACATGAAGTGAGATGCACGCTGCGGCCTGGCAACCCACGGAAGGCAGCTGGACCCGATGGCATCTCAGGACGTGTGCTGAAGGACTGTGCAGACCAACTGGCTGGGGTCTATACCAGGATATTCAAACAGTCACTGTCTCAGTCCATCATCCCACCCTGCCTGAAGTCCTCAGTTTTAGTCCCTCTGCCTAAGAAACAGAAATTCACCAGTCTCAGCGACAGGCAGGTAGCACTGACTCCTGTGGTGATGAAGTGCTTTGAGAAGCTCATCAGGAACCACATCATGTTATTCATTTCTCCTCTGCTTGATTTGCCAACAAAGCAAATAGGTCCACTGAGGACACTATGGCCACTGCTCTCCACGCTGTTCTGTCCCACCTGGAGCAGCAGGGAAACTATGCCCAGCTGCTCTTCATTGACTTCAGCTCTGCCTTTAACACTATTCTCCCCTACAGACTGGTGACCAAACGTTCAGACATAGGACTGCCACCCTTCACCTGCCTTTGAATTAAGGACTTCTTAAGTAACCGCACACAGAGTGGGCCCCACCTCTTCACTGCCATCAGCCTCACTGGCCCCCCACAGGGCTGTGTGCTGAGCCCCCTTCTCTATACCCTCTACACCCATGACTGCATTTCTGCCCACCACCGCAACATCATCGTTAAATTTGGCGATGATACCACAGTAGTGGGGCTAATCTCAGGGGAGGCTGAGTCTGCCTACAGGGATGAGGTGGAGCGTCTGACAGTGTGGTGTAAAGGTAACAACTTGCTCCTCAACACAGCAAAGACCAAGGAGCTGGTTGTGGACTTCAGGAAAAAGGCAAAAAACACCCAGCCACTCATCATCAACGGGGACTGTGTGGAGAGGGTCTCAGACTTCCGCTTCTTAGGAGTCAACATCAGGGAGGACCTGACCTGGGGAACGCACACTGCTGAGCTAATGAAGAAGGCCCAAAAGAGACTCTACTTCCTGAGGGCTCTCAGACAGAACAACATCCCTGAGAAACTGTTGGTGTTCTTCTACCGCTGCACAGTGGAGAGCGTCCTGACCTACTGCCTCTGTGCTTGGTTCTCCAGCTGCACAGTAGAACAGAGGAAGGAGCACCATAGCATCATAGAGGTCGCCCAGCGGATAGTCGGCTGCCATCTCCTTTTACACAGAGACCTGCATAGTCCTTGTTGTCTAAGTTCATGTAGTGCAATTTATCATTACAAACAGTCATATGTTTACATATATTTACATGTCCGTTTGTTTACATGCTCCTTTTTAACAGCTTATGTAGCATATTTATAATAGTTTTAGAATATTTATAATAGTCCTATAAATATTATAATAGTCTTTCATATTTATACATCTGTACTTTTTTACTTGAACATACTTGCAAATTTTTTTAAATATTCTGTGTTCTAGAAATATTATAATAGACTTTCATTTTTACACGTCTGAACATTCTTGCACTAAGAGACTTTAAATTTCTTTTAAATTTCGTTGTACAGCTGCTACAATGACAATAAAGAGATTCTGATTCTGATTCAGCGGTTCATTGCTTCGGTTAATTTTATTGAACAGTAGATTATGATCTTTGGGGTAATGTGTTTATGGCATTAACTGACATGAACTGGTCATGGGCACAGGAACCCTTATATTTGGTGGGGGGGCGTGTCCCCACCACTTTTAAAAATAATTTGTTTCATCCCCATCATGCAGCGATTTGTATGAGGAAAACACATGAGACGCCGTGTGCAGTGCACAAAAACCCCCCAACCCCTCCCTCCCCACCCCGGGACAACACTACGCTACAGGTATCACCTCGCCCAGTTTCCCAGAACAGTATGTCCCATGTCCCCCCCATTTTAAAAATGATATCCCTGTACCTGGCCATGGACCACCTGATTGTCTAGCTACTTTTGACCCTCTAAAAAAGAGCAGGTCTGTAAATGAAAATGGCTGGTCTACACTTGGCCCTGAATTATAATATGTTTATGGTTGGAACATCGCTATATTTTTCTCCTTCAGATCGTTTGTCTGAGAATCTCACAGTTCCTCAAGGTTGACCATGAACACCTTCCACTTGGCGTTCCTCCCATGGCTTGTGGTTTGTGGTGGTAAGTGGTCATTTAGCGTCAGTTTCAATAAAATTAATAAATTACGCTTGAACAGGTGCCAAAATTAATCTCTGTTTTCCTTCCACCCAAGGCTCGCTGTCTGCACCGTCTCGGATCTACGTTTCTGTGACAACAGGTTCTACAGCTCTTCTACCGTGCGACTGGAGAAATGGAACCAGCAAACAATTGTCCAAAACCGGCCAACAACTGCACATCGAGTGGCGCACCATTTCTGAGACCGTGTTCGAGCGGCGGGGCTGGGAGTCGTATCAGGGTGAGGGCTACGAGAACCGCGTGGACGTTCCAGAAGATAAACTGCTCAGTGGTGATTGTTCCTTGGTGTTGAAGGATGTCAGACCCAGTGATGCAGGTCCATATGAGAGCTACCTGATGGAGGTCCGTGCCCAGAGGTCTCTCCAATCCAGACGGGTTTTAATCCAGAGTGTGGAACTCTCTGTAGAAGGTAAGGAGACCACACTCCAGTCTGATCTTCCTCTTCCTTGACAAAGCCTGAAATATACCATCAAAGATAACTTGTGATGGATTATGAATTTGACGACAGTCTGAAACTGCACATTTCTATGAGATCAATGATGGCTTGAAAGTGGTGCTTTATCTTAAAGAACAATTTCTTTTTTAATTTTCCCAGATGCCTTGATTAAAGAGGTAGCAGCACGTAAGTAAATTTTTTGTCTAAAGCCTTATTTTTGTGATTATTCACTCTTTTCATAGTCCAGCTCAGCCTCGCTTTGGACTCATTTGGAGTCACATTGGACAAACGGTGAAGGTGCAGTCAGTAAAATAAATATTTCTATTTCGGTGTAACACAGTAAATATGATTAATGTATGCAGATGTGGAAAAGGGTTAGTTGTCAGGAAGTGGTTTCATACTGAATGAGTAAAGGAGTCCTCCTCAGATAAGCTAGCATGCTAACTGCTGGTGCCGGTGCCGTAGAGAAGTCCTTGTGACGGTGAGGAGGATATTTTCATTGTTTTTGGAACTCGACAACATCGGCTGGTGGACCGTCTTTAGTCCAATCAGCAATGAAGCCCCTCTTTCTCTGAATCTCAGTCATGTCCTTGGCAATGTATCCCTGGCGACGCATTAATGTTTGGTGGTAATGATGTACGATTGAATAAACTCACTGATATTTGAGCAGAACATCCCATTTTAAAATCCTGTTAGAAGATAAACTCTGGGTTTTGCCGACCTGTTGGTTAGTATGTGTTCAGTATCCCTTATATTTACAGCATTAAACTGAAATAGAAATATTTGTTAACTGACTCGGCCTTCCACTTCCTCGATTAGTACAAGATGGCAGCCAATATAAAACTTGATGCACTAATATGAAATTTTAGGTTCGATAATATGACTGACAATTTCCGGCCCCCCTGTACCTGGACATGGAATATGGGATAAATATGTAATATTACGCAGGACAAATAAATCACCAAAAAGAATACAATGATGTGATTTCTGGTCAGTTTGTCATTAGTTTATGCCAGTAAAGCTTCCAAAAAATAATGAATCATGATTCAGAAAATACAAAAAATACACAATCACAATACTGTAATTTTTCTAATTGTAATATTTTCTAATTCCAATTGTAATTTTTCTAAATATCAAATTTTTTACAAATGCTGTTTTTTTGGCAACACACAATACACATTTTGATACACAAATAATAAATCGATCGACTGTGTGCAGCCTTGATTCGATCTGTTATATGAATACAGTTTGTAAGGTTTCAGCAGTGAAGATGAATTTTTCTTCTGTTTTTTACAGAAATAAATGAGGAGGTTTCTGTTTTACAGCTAATGGCTAAAAGTGAGTAGAACTATTTATTAAAGTTATTTTACTTATTTTACTAAGTACAGGAACAAAACACAGTTACTCAGTATGAGCAATGAAAGTCGAATATAATGAGCAATACAATGAAATTTTATCGTCATCCTGATAATTTTCAGAGGATTTTAATATATATTTCATATATATTACTGTGTGGACTTGAGAGCAAGACTGTGGAGTCTTGACTCCTAAATGCCTGACAACTCCATCGGCAACTCCATTAACGTCTCTTTTAGGAGCTCTAACTCTGAAAATATCTCACCTATACCAAAGACAGAACAATAATTTATCATATGACGAATCTGTCCCTCCAACCTGTATTACAGGACTAAAAACATAATAAATTCTCTCTGTTTCTACAGGTAAGGCAGGATTAATCAATGCCCTCCCGCCAGTAACGGCCTTTACCCTGACTCTGAACGCTTTCCTCCTAAACACCTGAAGATCAGCGTGAATGTCTATGAAGTTATGAAAAGAAGATATTGAACTTAAGTTTATGTTTCAGATCATTTTAATATTTGTTGATCACCCCAACAGAGGAGAAAGAAGTAGTAATAATATCCCCTTAAGTCTTTATCGCTCTTATCTGACTTCTTTACTGATCATTGATTCTATTAGCTAACACTCTCAGAAACATCCTGTGCTCGGGGTAAACATTATGTTATAACTTTTAAAGTGAAAGTGACTATTCTGTCATACACAAACACACTACAGCAAACAGTAAACAGCACGAAATTCTTCCTCTGCATTTAACCCATATAACCCATTTAACCTATTTAACCCATTTAACCTATTTAACCTATTTAACCCATTTAACCCATTTAACCCATATAACCCATTTAACCCATTTAACCCATTTAACCTATTTAACCCATTCATCAAGTGAAGCAGTGGGCTGCCAGGAACACAGCGTAGTGTGTGGGGAGTAGTGTGTGGGGATGGTACCTTACTCAGGGGTTTAATTGGAAAAATAATGTGCCAACATAACATCTCAAAATAAATTTTTAGCTTTTTTTTACATCAATGTCAAAACAACAAGAAAAAGAAAAAAAGAAAAAACATTAAAAAGAAAACACCCACCGTGGCTCTGTCCGATCGAGGTGCAGCAGTATAAAACTATGCAAAGTACAAAGGGTGACAAATGTAGCATCCAAATTGAGGGAAAACAGGAGTAATACCTGAACGGAGGACAATTAGTCAGGCATCACCGGCAGCTCAGTAAAATTAGAAATAAAAGGTTGCCATTTATGATAGAACCTAGCAGTAGACCCTCTCAAAGTGAACTTAAGCTTTTTTAACTTCAATAAAAACATGGTTTGACTGAGCCACTGTGAAGTGGCAGGAGCCCTAGTGGATTTCCAGCTAAATAAAATTATTAGGGACACAAAGACAATAACATCAAGCTGCACAGGAGTGAGTGGAAGACAACCAAAAAGTGCTCAGTTTTGGACATAGAGTTAAATGACATGGAGAGCTATGAAACTTATCGCACTCATCAGATACCGCAGGATATGTGGCAGACAGACGTGCTTTAGAAAGGTGAATCCTATGTAAGATTTGAAATTGTATCAATCGAAGGCGAGCACAGGAAGTAGTACTTCTTATATTAACAACGGCAGCTTCCCAGCTTTCTTCAGAAAGACTCGGACCTAATTCTCTTTCCCAGGCTCTCTGAGGTATATTTAATAAGATATATTAATAAGAACATAATGCATATTTAGCACTGGAGCCTTTATGTAGTCTTCAGTGAAATATTACTATTAACACCAGGCTAGCAGTAGTGTTGCATCTCCCACTCTGGGTTTAACACTGCTTACAGCAGGTCAGGATTAAACACTTATCGCGCACGTTGAAAGGGAGGAAACTGCCCATCAGCTGAGTCACTTAAACCATTACACTTCCAGAAATTAGTGCCGGGCTAAAGAACATAGCAGTAGCTGCTGCTGTAGGTTATAGTGGAGCTGTTCATTTACTGCTGATTCATAAAATTATATAATATTAAATTATACGGTTTTACAGTTAGGCAGGTGCATATGACCACTAATCAATTCAAGAGTCAGATGTATTAAAAGTCATACAGTCTAAGCCTAAACTTAAACAAGCCCTGCAATTTAGATCGAGACTAAATCTGTGTCCAGGAGAACTGTCCCTAAATGTTTTTCGTCAAGAGACTAAAGTTCTGACCGAAATAAAACATGTTTTACCTCAAATTCCAGGATGTGTGTGCGTGTGTGTTTATGTGTTTGTGTGTGTGTGTGTGTGTGTGTGTGTGTGTGAATATGTAACTGATATGTTTCTAATGCACTCAGTGACTCATATTTCACATGTGACACTTATTTTACAAACTGGTCCAAACGAGGTCTTTTATTCTGGACTGCTGCAGTTTCTCTAATTATTAGTTTATTCACATGCAAACATCTTATTGTGATTTTCTGTCTATAAAAAATAAGTAAATGTACAGTTTCTGTCCTGTGTGTCCCTGACTGTCCAGAACCAAAGGTATTCGGCCAGTAAACCCCAAGGCGGGAACTCAATCTAAATCAATATCTGAAGTTACTGGACATGTTATTTATTTATTTACTTATTTATTCATTTATTTATACATTTATTTACTATATAAACTGTCTATGACTCTTCACCTAATGAATAAATACATATAAACAGGCATAAACAAACAAATACATAAATGTACAAAAAGTCAAATTACTTTGGCTGAGAACTTTCTGCCTTTCATACACATATCTATTTATTGATCAATCGATCGATCGACAGATAGATAGATATAGGTGTAGATATATATACGTGAACAGATTAAAGCACTGCAGTTGAGAATGGTCCTCCTAGTTCCCTCCCTTAAACACTGGGCACCATTTAAAGACAAACCTGAGCTACAATGTGGAGACAAAACTGTCTGACTGAGATTGCAGAGCGAACCCAACCTGCTGGCTGCTGCTACAGCCTGGAGGCTTCAGGGCTTCGAGGGCTTCCAAACCCGCTGGGTTACTTCATCTTCAGTACTACAGTATCACAGTATCAGACAGTGTAAGCCCAAATAAAACTCTCCAGAAAATACTTTGTACTATATACACTATGCTATTTGCACAAAATGCTGTGGTCAGTAAGAGAGATGGATATACAGTACTGTGTGAAAGTCTTAGGCTCTTGTGCAATGCCATTCATCTGAGCAACGAAGGACGTTCTGCCTGCAAATACACAAATCAACTTTATAACAAATACAAACAAACAGAAACGCATTAAATAATATCAAGATTTACTTTGTTTGTAAAAAGTCATTGAAGGTTTGTGAGCTGGTAAGAAGAAAACAGGTTCAACTCCAAGTTTCACCTCGATGACTCCTTTATTAGGTTTGACGAGAATTACAATATAATATTGGGCATCTATGAGGAGATTAAACAAACATGGAGATACATAAAATCACTCTTTACTGTATTCATATATGTATGTAGCTCAGCTTCATTTCCCCATGGTCCAAGACTCTTGCACGGTACTGTAAATCCTAAGGATAACTAAAAGTGACAGCAGTTATAGAGTCCAATGGCAGTGGGAAGGAAGGGTTTCCTGTGGTGTTCAGTGGTGCACTTTAAGCTTTTGAGTCTGTGGCTGAAGTTCTTCTCAGTTCTGCCTCCACACTGTGGAGAGATCAGCATTGTCCATGATGGACTGAAGTCTGGACGATGTTTCCATGCTGTCCAATTCCTCCTGATCAGTTTGTTGAGTCCCTTAGTTTCTGCTGCCACTTTCCTGCTGCCACCCCAGCATAGAACACAGTGCCGCCACTACAGACTCATGGATCATCCGCAACATGGTGTTACAGACTCTAAAAGATCAGAGTCTATGTAGGAAGTACAGCCTACTTTGAACCCAGGAATCTCCACATCCTCCCCTAATGAACAGGGGAGTGACAGAAGACCATGATCTACTCAGGTCCACCACCAGTTCCTTCATCCTGTTATTCCTAACACAGAAGGAGGGAGAGAGCGAGAATGAGAAGGAGAGAGAGAGAGAGAGAGAGAGAGAGAGAGAGAGAGAGAGAGAGAGAGAGAGAGAGAGAGAGAGAGAGAAAGA
>JBBJLS010071502.1:0-11060 GCA_037577275.1 Bryconaethiops microstoma | reverse complement strand
TGTGTGTGTTTGTGTGTGTGTGTGTGTGTGTGTGTGTGTGTGTGTATATATATATATATATATATATATATGCTTGCATGCATGTTTATATATGAGCATATGTGCATTTATTTGTATATATATGTGTACATATATATATATGTGTATGTGCATGTGTGTATGTATACATATATACTATATATACTTATGTATTTGTGTAATATATAAATATTTATAGTATATAAATATACATATAGTATACATATATATTTGTGTGTGTATGTGTGTGTGTGTGTGTGTGTGTGTGTGTAATAAAAAAATCACTCAAAATGGTCCCAAACCAAACAAATTCACCACGCAGTCGCATTCCAAACTCAGCGCCAAGCAGCGTTTCCAGTCTCCAGTCATTCCTCCGCTGCTTGGCCGCCTCCCTGGATTCTTTGGCTCAACTGCTTTTACGGCACGAATCATTCAGATTCTTCACATTCCTCCCTCTGTCCTTTTCTCTCTTTCTGTCTCTCTCCTACCTCTCCCTGAGTGTCGTGTGGCCTGTGGCCATGGCAGAGAATAAAGAGTGTATTAGCTTGTTTAGTGGGGGTAACGGTGCCTCTCCTTGCTGGAGCTGTGGGTGGCAGAGTAGAAAGGTCAGGATCGGTGGTGGGGGGGCTGATATTTAGGGCTGGTGATGGGGGGACTGAGGTGAGTCACTGGGCTGGTGGACTCACTGTTGACGGTGCTAAAAATGCCACCTGTATGCCAGTAAAAAGCCGGTAAAAGACTCCAGCAAGTTCAGCAGCCAATCAAGATGTTCAGCAGTTCAGCAGTTCAAATGGCCAGATTCCACATGAACAAAAGTAAAATAGTGGTAAATCTGAAAACTGTTGTTTTCTTTTCAAGGACAATTTTGCCTTTCATTGCTCTGCATGGACCCCTCTGCCCTAAATTTATTTAAGAACAAGATCAAAAAATGATCTAAAACAATGTTTTGTTTTTTCTGTTCGAACTTTTAGGTAGCTCAGAGTCCAAGAATTTCATTACTGTTAAAAGTGTTCCATATTTATACGTTAATGACAATAAACTTGAAACTTCTCCAGAATTAGGCTCCACATTCATATACTATTTTATATAGTAAGTTTCTGTAAAGGAACTTTCACAAGCCTTAAACTCTTTGGATGTCTGGTTCCATTCACCTCCACTGTGAACAAGAATGGCTTCTTTCAAACTGAACCACACTGAATGACTTTTGCATCATTTGAAATAGACTTTTTGAAAAATTATTCAAATTTCCTTTCATGAGAAATAATAAAAAAAAAGAAATAAAGAAACTTCTAATTTGGGGGGGGGTGTGTGTGTGTGGAAGAATAAAAACTGTTCTAAAGTTTTTCTAAAGGAAGAAAGCATGTTTAAGAAGATTTGTTGTTTCATGATGACTGGCGAACGTTACGTATTGCTGGATGGTTCCGTATCTGTGATGATGATAATGAGGATGATGTCAGTGTTAGGAATAGCATGGACGTGCTGATGCTCGGTGACTGAGTGAGGTGTAGGCTGTTGTTTAGAGAACAATTGTTTGTTTGCTCAACCGAGTGGTGCAGGTCACATGGCCGGGTCACGCTATCTGGCCGGGAATAGTTGTGACTAAGTATCTGGACAGCAGTTCATTACTTCATATTTAGTCATAAGACAAATCCAGTCACTCTGTAGAGCCTCGGTCGGTTCGGGTGTGGTGGGAGGGGTTCTGTTGGGTGGGGTGGGGTGGAGTGTGTGGGTTGGACTGGGCAGGACTGGTTTGGGTGGGATGAGGGCCCTGGTTGAGCCTGATGATGGCGATAGCGATGGGTGAAACGTGAAGCACTTGTAGAGGAGTGTAAGCCAGGCCTGAAGGATTAAAGGAACATTGTGTAATGGAATGTGGAGCAGATGTGTCAGCGGCTTTCTCGTGACCAACACACGCCATCACACACACGGTCACCACAGAATATTAAAATACACTGAAAATATTGTACCTGTAGTTAGAAAACATAAGTGAATACAACTGCAGTTGTAGTTTTTAAGCTGCATGAAACCATACTGCTTGTCTGACTCTGGACTTGTTTTATTCTTCTATTTCAAATAATTAATCCACAAGTAAATGTACTTTACCTTTATAACTCATTTATGGTACATAGTTGTACCTTTGAGGATACATTTACGCTGTTTGGACTTTGAAGGGACTATAATTATATTGACGGTACCTTTTTACTGACAGTATTTCAGAGTTAGCCTGGACATGGTCTTATCTATACTGAAGAAAAGCCTTTAAATATATATAGGCCTCAATGATCAAATGCACCAATTGTGCATTGTACTGTCACTACATTTACATGTGGTTGAAAGAAACTAAAGTTTTCATTATCATGCATTGGCAGAGTTTAGTAAATCAATAGCAAAAAAACACTGAATAATGAGGAAAACAGATAAAATGCAGTATATGTGCATGACATTATGATAAGTCATTCTTTGGAAGGAACTCGAGTTTTTGTAATGATGCGTTTCTTTATCAAAGCAGATGTGCATCATAATTTCGTAGAAAAGAGTTCTGCATAGTACCAAAGAAAGATCTTCTTACATGTTTTTTTTTAAATTTTTTTAATTAAGGTCATATTTGGAACCCTGACAACCTAAAGAATTGTTTAAATGGTTGTTTGCACAGTTTTATGTTTTACATGGTTCTTAAAAACAGGTCTATACAGCATGTAGAACCTTTCTGTGGTACTATTTAGAACCCTTTATGCTAAGACTGTATGGTTTAACAATAGGGAATCTCTTTTGGTGCTAAATAAAGCCATATTTAAACAGTTTTTTTTAATGTGGTTTTGTTTTTTTAAAATCTGATTTAAAAAACATTCATCAGATTTGAATGTTTAAATGGGTATTTACAATGGTTCTTCTCCTAAATGGAGAAATTGTTGTAAAGGTTTCTAAAGAACTATTTAAAACGTGGCTCAAAATGTTGGGTTCCACTACTTACACAACAACATTTACTGAAACGATATGTAGAGTGTAGAGAAGAACCATTTAACCATACAAAGAACTTTTTCTGCATTCAGTTGATTCTTTAAGTGCACATGGTTAAATGGTTCTTCTTTTTAATGAAAAAAATTCCTGTATCTGTGTTTAAAAATTTTTTTTTTAAATTGTTCTGTATAATATAGAAATCATGGTTCCACTGCTTTCCCAAAACAAAGAACATTTTCTTTGTACTATACAAATCCCCTATATCTAAGAGTGTAAAGGACATTTAACCACACAAACTGTTTCTACATTTAGATGGTTCTTTAAGTGTTCATGGTTAAATATTTATTCTCTTTATTTGAGAAACTGCTGCATATGGTTTTTTTTTTTTTTTTAAAGAATATGGGTTTTATTTCGCTCAAAATTTGGGTGCCTTTTATTTTTTAGCTAAGAGTGTAGAGAAGAACCATTTAACCATCCAAATAACTATTTCTGCATTCAGATGGTTCTCTAAGTGCCCATGGTTCTCTATGTAACCAGTGTATGTGCTAAAGAAGCCTTGAAGAACCACTTTTTAAAGAGTGCAGAGTCAGATCAACTCCTGAAGTGTGTTTGTATAAGAGTGTAAATACACTGAGCAAGAGATTATAAAGGAGAGCATGTTTGAGGGATCTGTGTTGCATTGCAATGAAAGCCCAGAGCAAGTAGATAGAAGTGTGTGTGTGTGTGTGTGTGTGTTTGTGTGTGCATGCACTGAGGGCACAGGTGTGCAGCCTCAGTAAACGTGCCGAAGTCCATCTGAGTGGGCGGAGCTCCGGGAAAACACGCCTCCCTGCTGTGTGAAAGCCAGTCAGCTGGCCTGCTGGCCCTTCCCCCCTGTGAAAAGCTGCACGCTGCGGAGTGTGTGTTTGAATGTGTGTGTGTGGGCCAGGCTTGCAAGTGTGTGTAGAGCACGTTTCCCACGTGTGGCCATCGTGGACCGGGCCGTGGCTGTAATCTACTTTGAGAAGCTTTGGAGGATGGCCGTTTCCTCGACACACACACACACACACACACAAACACACTGTTGACAGACCTTCGGCACATGCATAGAGTTTTGCATGACTGTCAGATGCTCAGACTGTACACAACGAGTCTGTCAGACAGAGAGGGAGGAGGAAAGAGGAGTGAGAGAGAAACAGAAAAAGACGTAGAGAGAGAGAGAAAGACGTAGAGAGACATACAGTAAGAGAGACATATGGTGGGAGAGAGAAGCATAGAGAGACATACAGTGAGAGAAAGACATAGTTCGAGAGAGGCATAGAGAGACATACAGTGAGAGAGAGACATATAGTGGGAGAGAGAGAAAGACATGGCAAGGAATACAGTGAGAGAGAGACACACACACAGTGAGAGAGAGACATAGAGAGAACTACAGTGAGAAAGAGAGAGACATAGACATACAGCGAGAGAGAGAGAGAGAGAGAGACAGAGAGACCTACAGTGAGAGAGAGAGAGAGATAGCGAGACTTAAAAAGACATACAGTGAGAGAGAGACATGCAATGAGAGAGACACATGCAGTGAGAGAGAAAGACAGAGAGAAAGACAAATAAAGAGAGACATACAGTGAGAGAGAGAGACAGACAGAGAGGAATATAGTGTCAGAGAGAGAGACACATACTGCGAAAGAACGGGTTAGAGAGAGGAGTTTGAGAAAGTCAGAAAGAAAAAATGAAAGGAATGAAAATATGAGGGAGAGTGAGTGAGTGAAAGAGAGTAAGATAAAAGAAAAGAAAATCGAAAGAGAAAGCGAGTGAGCGAGAGAGGAATACAGTGAGAGAGTTAGAGAGAGCGAGAGAGAAATATAGTGAGAGAGAGAAAAAGGAGTGTGAGACAGTCAGAGATATAAAATAAAAGAAATGGGTGAACATAGTGTGAGGAAGCGAAAGAAAGTAACAAAAGAAAAAGAAATCAAAAGACATTGAAAGAGAACAGAGAGAGAGATAGATAGAGAGAGAGAGAGAGATGTACTGTATACTCTGGTATTGCTGGTACTGTTTTAAGGCATCTCTTGCGAAAGAGAAGCTATGACAAAGTGTTCAAACTGCAGGAAAAATGGCCGATTGTAGTCAGATTATTTTTTGCAAGTCCAGATGTGACTTTTTGCACTCTGTGCACACTGTGGTTACTGCAGGCTTGCAGTCCTCAGTGAAAGTTATATCTGCAGATATGGCTTTGTATAAGAGCTGCACAGCATATTGTGTGTTAATCGTTATCGAAGGATTGTCCTGTGAGATATGGGACGCTGCCAGGGCTTGCAGTATGTAAATAAGGCCTCAAACAAATCACTGTGTTTTTTCACTGTGTACAGCACACAGAGCACACTGACCAAGTTCCACACGAGTGTTTCTGTTTGAATCAAGGTATTCGTGTCTGTCAACAAAAGCGGTGCAAATAGTGCATGAACGTGTTACTAATGCGACTTTAAATGACCCATCTCCATTTTTGTTTTGCGTTTTGCTGTATTTATTCCCCCCACAGTTTACTTACGTACCAAAAATCCTGACTTCTCTTTATTCTGATTTCTTTCCCCTTTAACCTTGATATACTGTTTTTGCCCCTTTAACACTGATATGTAAATGACCACTGTTGTGATTGGCCGTCCTGTTATTATTAGTCTAGGATGAAGCACTCTTTCAGCATAGGTGGGCCTAAATTGCTGTAGGCTAAATGGCTGTGTGTGTATGTGTGTGTATATTTATTGTATACACAAACACACACACACACACACACACATACACACACACACACATATATATATAGGGTATAATGTGTGTGTGTATGTATACTGTGTATATTTGTGCATATATAGTATAAAATTATAAACTCTGTGGTATTTATGACATCACAAAAACAATACATTGAAGGCTTCTTTTGTAGCTTAGGTTTCAATTTTACAGTACAGGCTGTAAAGTGAATGGCATGGTTTGAAACGAGGCACTTTTTCTATTGACATCTTGCAGGTGCGAGCTGCAGCAGTATAATCGCAATATCATACCGTGCGGGCCTATTTTGCATGCATGCTCTACATTCTTTTGCAGGAATTGGGAGTTGCTTGTGCGAAAATAAGTGCATGAATATGTCTTTTTTTGAGAGTTTCCACAGGGCTCTGCTTGCTGTTGTTACAGTGTGTGTGTATATGTGCGTGAGTGTGTGCGTGTTGTCCTCTACTGGGAACAGGAATATCAGGTTTCCTGTGTGTGTGTGTGTGTGTGTGTGTGTGTGTGTGTGCGTGCGCATGTGCGTATGTGTGTGTGTACAGTGTGTGCTCACTGCTTCCTCTGTGTTCTCCTGCTGTCAGCATAGAGCAGCACTGTGTCAAAGCAACGTGATTCGCTGCCCCCCTCTCTGCCTGCATGTGTGTGTGTTAGTTATGATCCACACATGGCTACAGTGGCTGAAGTTGCTGCAGACCTTTTGGGAGGAGATCCTTACTTTATTTTGGTTATTGATTTACAGCACATGTTTTGAATCGACTTGCAGAAACAAACAGCATTAGCCAGCTGAGCACATTACAACACAGCAAAACATTCTGACTGTAACCATGAGTGAGCTGATATTACTCATCTCAGTACAGACCACAGCAAAGCGCTTGCATAAGAGCTGTTAATATCTTTAGCCCCACAAAGCAGAATGTATGGCTTAGCCCAGCTAACATTAGGCTGGATCTTCTAGCTCAGGCCTTTGGGTCACTTTTGACATGGCAACGTATGCTAAACACCTAAAAATGGCTCTGGGACGGGTTGAGTTCCAGATTTCAGATCATAAACAGTCTTTTTAATGTTGCCAGCCATCATGACATCTGTCAGTCACATAACATTGATGGAGAAAACAAGGCAGTTATAATTCCAATAGACACCAGAGCAAGGTGGCAGTAGCATGGAGCTGTTAACTCAGATATCCACTAGGGGGTGCTGTGGCCAGTAGGCAATTAATTGAGGTTAATGCCTAAAATGCAAATTATCTCACTGTCATATCGGAGTTGGGCTAAAATGTTTTCCATACATGAAAAATGAACAGTAGCAAGCAAGTATATCTAATCATATTTACTGAAAGTTCAGTGCTCAGCTAGAAAGGTGTTACTCAACTAGCAAAATAAGCCATGTGGTTCCTGTTAGTGCAGTTTGATGATTAGATTGCATTGCAAGACAGCATAAGAGTGCAAAATGGGGGGTCATACTATTCCAACAGGGAGCACATTGTCCCCTCATTCCCTTATCTGGATTCTTGTTAGTGTGGAGGGGGACTTTCCACTTTGCCATTGCTTTTGTTAGTTTGCTGCTCATTGATTTATATATAGGCATCCGGCAAGCTTTGTACAGTGTGGTCTACTGAAAGTGCTCATTATTTACAAAGCTGCATTTGAATGAGGGGGCTACAATTGCAGATTTCTAAGCAACATGTTGCGCTGGGCTTCATCCTGCACTACTACGGGTGGTTTGAAGGGTTAAATATGGAGAGTGTGTATAAAATAGTATAAACTGAGTAAAGTTAATTGCATTAACTTCTTGACATTAGTGGTGACATTAGTGGTACGCATGTACTACCACTCAGGTAAGGAAAACCTTAAAAAGAAAAATAATCATTCTGTTTTAAAATAATTAAAAGTGTGTACTATTTGGGGGCAACACTTTTTAGCCATGCGGTTTTTGCTAAACATGAAGCTGGCAATTAGGATGACACGGATAGTGAGGTTCAGGGGATTTTTAATGTTGGGTGTACGAAACGAATGATTTTGAAAAATACTATAATGGATTTTTTCTTTGAATCGAACTAATAATTGTTCACGGAAACCCCCGCAAATTCACAGAAACTGGGTAACATCAGTATTTTATATTCTATCAGTGCGGGAGACAGCAGTTCAGTTTAAACTGTACAGTACGGAAACAAGTTTACCTTTACATTCTCTTTAAGGGTAATGCGTTAAGCTAAGTTTAAAATGAAATTTACGTGTTTTGGGAGCATATTTGGGGGCAGATTTTGCGTTTAGACAATAAAAGTAGGCATTTTTAGGCATTTTTTTTACCACATCACAAATTCGTGTTTTTTCACAATTGCTCTTGGAACGTAACCCCAGCAAATTTCTATAAAATTTCGGTGCGTACCAATTCATTTATGTAGGTACTCATTAGAGTACTAGAGCAAAATTATGTCAACCCCTGCTTAATGGGTATTTACTGTGCACATGTACACATGTTTACTTTTAGTTTATATTTATGGTTTATTCATATATGTGCATTCTATGTGTCTTTTGTACTCTATAAAATATGGAGCCACTGTCTTATCTCTATGTGTACATGTATATAACTGAGATGACAAAGTTTACTTTGACTTTGACTGGACTTTTGATAAACATGGTAATATATAAAAACTAGGGCTGGACAAGTTAACGCGATATTATTGCGTGAATACATAATTTTTTTAACGCCAACAATGATTTTATCGCGCATTAACACAGTTATTTTTATTGTTAATGTTTTGAAAGACACAGCGCTGATTAAGCGGCTGTTTTTCAGAGCAATGGTTCCGGTGCCCATGCTCTGGACTCTGGTGCCCATGCTCTGGACTCTGGTGCCCATGCTCTGGACTCTGGTGCCCATGCTCTGGACTCTAACAAACTAGATAAAACATGAATGCCCTGCGAGTGACAAATAGCTTTGATTTTATATTTGATTTAATTACATTAAAGTATTACAATAAAGTATTCTGATTCTGATTAATGTTTAACTGCAACTGTGTAAAGAACACTGCTGTTAAAAAGCACTTTATTTGTTTAGTGTTTGCAGACCAAATGTTATTGCACTTTTGTTCGTGTAGCAGTAATTTTAAAATGAAAGTGCATAATACACTTTTGAATTCATTAATGAATTTTGCGTATAACAATGCAATTAATCGTTGCCCAGCACTGATAAAAACACATGGAGCTACTATTTTATGAGAAATTATGAAGGATAACATGACTTGATTCCAAAAATTATTTTTTTTGGTCGTCTAGGATCTTAATATCACCAATACTGATTACTGATAATGATATATCGTCCAGCCTGTAGACCACGAATCCAGCTTTGGACATTGTGCATGCACAATTTTGTACTTTGTAATCTTATCAAATGAAGTGATCTCACGCCTCGGCCAGTCTGCAGTTTATTTTCTAATGTTTTGAGAGCTATTTTGTTGTGGTGACCGGGCACTGGTTGTTATATAAATGACCTGTGGATCCAGCACATGAAAACACTTCATCCTGTGGTAAACAGCGTGGCGGGGGCAGTGGAGCCGCAGCTCATTCCTGCGAGCTTCATTCATGTTTTCCCTCCGCTTTGGAAAGAAAATGGAGGATTGTTTTGGAAGCGCATTCCTCCGCCAGCAGAACCCTGAGTGACCTCTCTGGTGCCGTGCCAGAACTGGTAGGGGGGCAGAATTCCGCTCTCTATTGGGCCCCTGACCTGAGAGAGAGGGAGACAATGAATGGTTGGAGGTGGGGATGAAATGATATGAAAATTTCCCGTCATATCAGTGACCAAAATGACCTCTGGCTTCTGGTATTATTGTGTTGGTGTTAAAATACTGAACATGTTTAAAATGCAATAGTACACAATAGTGCTTTTTTTCCAACACTGTTTGATAACACCAGCTTGCTTTTACATGGTCTGAGCTTCCCATGATAAATGCACCAATGAAAATGGTCCTAAAATGAATGAAATTGTGTTACACTAGCCTTGAGTACTTTGTTACAGTACAAAATATTATGTTGGAGCATCTGTGCTTTACTCTATTCTCTGATATTATTGAAACTGAATAGTTCTCCTTTTATCCATTTATTACAGGATTTTTCCATAAGACGAAGGTACTTTTTAACTTCTACCATTTATATTCAGGCCGACTAAGTACTTGTTACAGATCTCAGAGGCCAGCTGTCCTCTGGATAAAGCATCTTCAGTGAATTTTGGCCTTGAACTCAATTGAGTTGAATTAAATAAAATCTTTTAAAGCAAATGTTTTAGTGAAAAGTGAAAATGTACACAATTGTAAACTGAGTTTTAGACACTACATTGGAAATGTTAATTTCCAACTTTGTGTGTGTATATGTGTGCATTTATTTATTTACTTACTTATTTAATATGAATTTAGGTGCCTGTCTCATCCCAGTGTAAAGATAAAATGTTATTTCTCCTTGTGTGAGGACTGGTACTGTTGATTAGTTGACACACCACACACCACCCAATCACACACCACCAAACAACTAAAATTAATGTATCACTTAAAACTTTAACTTTTCACTTTTATCTCAGTGCTGACTAACAAGAAACCACAATAACAATAAAATACTCTGATACTGCTTTCCTCTACATTAGATAAATCATTCAAACCAATAATCGTCCCATCCCTGAGTGGGATTGAGGTAGAAACCCCCCTAATTCATCCCTATCATCCTGCTGTGCTCTTGGAGCTACACTCCCTCCCTCTTTCTCTCTTTATCCTGCGTTCTCCATCCTCCTTCCTGTGTATTTCATCTCTCAAGACAGAGCCAAAGCGCCCGAGACACAGTTCATGCTCCTCCGCTTGGTTTTATTTATGTTTTTTTTTTGTGGCAAGCTGTCAAACCGGGCAAGTTGCAGTTGTGCAAACCTGTTATCTGTGTTAATGGACTTCTGGGAATTTGTGTGCATATTTCGCTAAGGGCGGATTTGTCTTGTGATAGGATTAGGCAGAGGAGCCAGACGAGCATCCAGCCACTCACAGGCTTTGAGCTGTGATAGCGTCTCTGCTGTGGGCAGCTTTTCCCCCACTGTGTGTGTGTGCATGTGTTCACATGCAATACATTCATATATGGCTCTGTTTACACTACAATCTGTACGTGCAAGTGTCTTTACACGCAGTGTGGCTCCAGTGATGCTGCTGATGCACGCATTATTATTATTTTTGCTATTAATATGCTGCTGTACAGTACTGTGCAAAAGTCTTAGGCACCCGGGAAAATTATACTTAAAACCTGTTTACTACTGGACAGTAGTGTTAAGTTAGTGTTAAAACATTAATATTACAATAA
>JBBJLS010071501.1:0-11060 GCA_037577275.1 Bryconaethiops microstoma | reverse complement strand
GTTGGTCCTTGGTTGAGAGGGATTATCCAGTTCTCCTCTATAGTGCCCCCTGGTGGCCGTTGAGCGGGATTGTCACAGTTTATCTTCTCTTCTCTTCTCTTCTCTTATCTCTTCATACAGTCCTCCCTTATTTCAGGCCTTCTACCTTCATCTCACAGTTGTAATAATAATTCTGAAAAACCCGATGCAGATACCAGTGATTTGAATAATTGCTGTCTGATATCAAATCTACATTTCCTTTCAAAAATACTTGAAAAAACTGTTGCAGCCCAGGTTCACTTCCACCTTACTGACAATCATCTGTTTCAGCAGTTTCAGTACAGGTTTCATCCATTTCAAAGTACAGAGACAACCATGATCAAAATCAATAATTACCAGCGGTTGGCAGCTGATTTTCAGCTGTAAATCACTCTTGTATTGCTTGATTTAAGTTCAGTTTTTTACAATATTCTCCTGGAAAGATTAGCACCCATTGGCATTATTTGCTTGTCTTAAATCATATCTCTATGGTCTCACTCAGTTTGTATTATTAGTGGTGTTGCCCAGGGCTCTCTTTTAGGCCCTCTTCTACTTATTATTTACCTTCTGCCTCTTGGCCACATCCTTTGGAAATTTGGTCCCACTCTTATGCTGATAGCCCCCAACTCTACTTGTCTACTAAACCTAATTCTACCCATCCACTCTCTTCCCTTTCTGACTGTCTACTAGAAATGTGATAAAACTGGTTTCTCATAGGTACAAAAGCTACATGGCCAAACTTGACAGTTTCTCTCTCCTACTGGTAATGAGTTTGGTTGTAACTCAGTCCGCATATTTTCATCTATGCAATGTTGGTCATCAATGTTGATCTTTTACTACTGATAGTACTAATGTTCTCATACATGTTTTGGTTACATCTTGTATTGGTTACTGTAACTCTATCATCTTTGGTCTTCTGCACAATCTCCTCCAAAATTTCAGCTGGTTCAGAATACAGTTCAGAATACTACTCCTGTTCAACAGTAACTTCACTGGCTGCTTGTTAAACACTGTATTGACTTCACGATTCTTCTTCTCACTTTCAAGACATTTCATAACCTATATCTCCTCCATATCTTTCTGATGTACTTCACATCTGCACGCCTTCTTGTACTCTCGGATCATCCTTTTCAATCGATCGCACTATACTTCCTGCCCATTTGGCTGCCATAGAGTTTAGAGCCTTTGGAATTCTCTTCCATAAAACATCTGTAATATTGATTCTTTTCCAATCTTTTCCCACTGTAAAACACACCTCTTTAAACTTGCCTATTGTTTCTAACTCTATTGTTAAGATCTTACATTATTTTAACTCATTATGCTGCATTTTATGTCTTGTTACCCTGTTGCACGTTAATATGTATTGTAAAGTGCCCTTGTGTACCTTGAAAGGCATCTATAAATCAAATGCATTAGTATCATCATCATTAGTATTATGTTATTATCATTATTATTGTTGAGTATAAAGTTTGCCATCTGCAGAAATTCTCGAATGGCTCAACAATAGTCTGATGACTCGGAATATAGGATAGCAGTATGCAGTTTTGTGGATTGGTATGAGCCGAATCAGCTGCAGCTCAACATCAACAAGACCAAAGAACTGGTGGCGGACTAGCGACGATCAAAATCTCCTTTCACTCCCCTGTTTATTAGGTGGTTGGATGCAGAGATTGTTTAAGGACTACAAATACATGGGTGTAGCTAGACTGGTCAAAGAACTATCCGGCCACCTACAAGACGGGTCAAAGTAGACTGTATTTTCTATGTAGATTTTTTAGGGTCTGCAACACCGTCTTGTAGTGGCCAGTGCCATTTTTTATGCTGTGGTGTGCTGGGGTGGCAGCATCAAAGTGGCTTAACACACTGATCAAGAAAATGGGCTCAGTGTTGGGTGAGGACAATGTGAAAACTGTGGCTGAAAGGAGAACATTGTCTAGACTTCAGTCCATCATGGACAATGGTCATCACCGACTCCACAGTGCGGTGACTGAACTGAGAAGTACGTTTAGCCACAACTGTCTCCATTTCCTTCTATCCTTTGCATCTTTCTCTCTAACACCAACCGGCTGCATGTCCTCCCACACCACATCCACAAACCTCATACTAGGTCTTCCTCTTTTCCTCTTCCCTGGCAGCTCCATCCCCCGCATCCTTCTAATAACACACTCAGAGTCTGAGGTTCCCACTCTGAAGTTGATTCATTTGACTCATTTGATTCATTTGATTCAATTGTCATTGGATTTATTTGATTCCATTTTTATTTGATTCATTTGATTCAATTTTCATTTGATTCATTTGACTCATTTCATTCATTTGTCATTTGATTCATTTGATTCATTTGATTCCATGTTCATTTGATTCATTTAAATTAAATTTTAATTTGATTCATTTGACTCATTTGACTTATTTGACTCAGCTTAAATAATGAGGGAAAGAAGGGTGAAACTTATCAGAGTCATGGGATAAACCAAAGGGAGGATTAAAGAAAGCGGGCAACTCAGAAGTGTCAAAATAAACGTCCCAAGAAACCAAGGAAAACTGGTCAGTGCGTTACATAGTGATGGTCAAAAACATTAACACTCCTGCTGTTCTCCCTGAAGAGGTTTTCACCTTTTAAAAATTTATTTACTTTCGGTTTGCTTTGGAAAAACTCAAAGCTTGTCAGCCTAAACTTAATATTTAGTAGCACACCATTTGGAAACAATAACTAAATAAATCGCTTCCTGTAACCATCCAGTTTCTTACAGCTCTCTACTGGAATTCTGGACAACAGTCCCTTTGCAGACAGCTCCAGATCTCAGATTTGAAGGTCCTTCTCCCAGCTGCTGTTCTGAGATCTCTCCACAGGTGTTGTATGGGATTTAGATCAGGACTCACTGCTGGCTACCTCTGAACTCTCCAGCACTTCACCTTAAATCATTTCTGGGTGTTTTTTGAAGTATGCTTTGGGTCGTTGTTCTGCTGGAAGATACATTACCTCGTACAAAGACCCAACTTTCTGGTACTGTGCCCTACACTGGGCTCCGCAATTATTTGGTAGCCTAATGATGCCACGCACACAGTCAAGACGTCCAGTGCCAGAAGCAGTAAAGCAACCCAAAAACATCAGTGAAGCTCCGCCGTGTTTGATTGTAGGGACCCAGTACAGCGCTGGTAGGGACTGTGTTCTTTTCATTAAAGGCACCATTTAGTTTTTTGTATACAGCACAATGATGTGCTTCACCAACCATTTTGGTTCTCAAATTCTCACTTTTTTACTGCTTTCTTTTCTCCATGTTCAGTGAAGTACACACAGACACAAAGACTGAGTCAACTTTTCTCCATTTAACCTAGTTGCATTTAAAGTGGGATTTCTATATTTTCTGCAGAAAAATCAGTCAGCTGTCTTCACTAAGAAAACAGTGTTTCTGGTATTTTTATGCAGTGGTTGTTTGCTTCTTCAACAAAATCTTTAATTTATTAATGTCTCTTTGTAAGTTCTCCTGTTTTATTTAGCTTAGTCCTGACATTTTTTGTCTAAAAACTCAATTTAATACAAACCGATCTTAAAGTAGGTTGTTTCAGTTTAAATAGTCTCTGTTTACATAGTGCATGTCCGAGACTGCTGTTGACTTTCTGTTGCTGACAGCTTCATCCACCTAGAGCAGAAATGTTTCAGTGTCCTTAACCTGGAATGGGATGCCCCGCCACAAATCTACCCGTATATTAAACATTTGACTGTGTAACTCATCATCAACTCCGTTCCTGTTACATTTATCAGACACTTTTATCCAAAGCGCCTTTCAATCCCTAACTACAGTCTCCCTGGAGTAACTCGGGGTTAAGGTGGTCTGCTGAAGGTGGGATTCAAACCTGTGACCTCTTAGTCCAGAGGCGAGTATCCCACCCACTGGTTAACATGTTCAAACAAGTAACAGAGTTGACATTTTCCAACTCCATAACATTGTTGTTACAGTAAAATACGTGTAAAATACGTCTGTTTAGTGCCCAACTGTTCTATTCAATAATTACACTTGGGGTGCCACCTAGTGGCCAGGTATACACATAACAAGTGAGACTGTTGCAGGTTGCATGACTGACTCAGTTCCTGACTGCGTTAAAATCACCATTAGCACTGTAGTTATCAGAGTCACCTGTGGTGGAGTTTAACTTTGCATCTGATGTCTCACATCGATTCAGTTCTCCGCCAGAAAATAACATCTGAAATATGGAGAAACCCACAGCTCTGCTGTGAGGCTGTTTGCTTTTTTTTTTCTTTATGATTTACGGTTTGAGAATTTTGAAAAAGCCTCAGTTAATGTTTAAAGATTATAAAGTCAAATATCACCACTTGTATGACAGAGATGCCCCAAGATCATCATCAGAGACTGATGCTGATGCTAGTGCTAACCAAAGCGAAGTGAAAGTGACCATTTGTCACACATGAACACACCACACGCAGCGTGAACAGCACGAAATTCTTCTCTGCATTTAAGCTCTGCAGTGGAGGCCTAGTCCACATCATCGCAAAAAAGTAGACGGTGTGGTTTATGTTCAGAACTACATGTGAGCGCGACCATATTTCTAAACTAATTTTGCAGTCTTTTCTGCTGTATTGTAATGTTCTAAAAGTTTGTGTTCTGTTTTTGTCTGAATAGTACATTATGAAAACGATCCAAATAATACAAATTTATAAACCTTATCTGTCACAAGCCATGCTGCAAATGATATGTGCTATAGTTGATTTCAATTACCAATAAAATATATTCTCAACTAAAACAACAGGATTTCTTTCAGAATCATGGCCCTGTGAAATACGATGTGCAGGTGTACACAGGAAAGACATTTTATTTCTCTCATAGAATAACTAGAAAAGCCATATATTAATATACATAGATAAACAAAGAGGCTGGATGTAAGATATTCTGTTCTCTCTGTCTTTTATGTAATCAAAACAAATTTAAAAAGTCTTTATCATACAGTGTAATCTTAAATCATGGAAGAAATATTATCAAGTTTGGGCAAAGGTCACTAAAAAACAAAGTTTATTTTTTCCTCAAAGATAAAAGAAACAGGCACAGAAATTCCTACAAATGTATATGCATGACATTTAACAGACGTAGAAATATTAATTTCTTTATTTTTGATGACTTGACCTTCCCCGCATTTGCAAAACAATGCGAAGAGTTCTGTGGTCAAACCAACCTCAGACTAGAGTGTTTTGTACAGTTACCACAGAGATACATTTAGATTGAAAAGATCATAATATGCAGAACTGTACTAAAGTATGATGATGGATATGTGATATGTGCGGCAAGCTCAACCAACAAAAGTGCCACAAAGGTTTCTTGCCATAGAAGAGCTATTATAGTTTACTAAAGCACCACGCTTGTTAAACGAGAAATAAGTACTGAGAACCATCACATAAGTTAAAGGTTCTTTACAAATTTTTGGGTTCTGCCAAATCATGTGGAAGTTGTTTTTAAACTATGGCATCACGCAAAGAACTCCTTCCGGTGTTATTTTTAAGTTTGCATGTAGCACGGATTCCAACCTTTAGCACGTGCGAGGATAAAAGTAAACACTCCTTCAGCCGGACAGCGTATCCTGACGTAAAGCGGTCCTGCGGATACTACGGTAGGTTTAGTAAATTCACTTTAGTCTGAGCAACAGAATCACAATTTGATTATACTAGTCTCTCATGGCGATCTTCATGAACAATGCAGGGACAATAGTTATTTGAATTCAAGTACTAAAGAAGAAATAAAAGCACGTGCACGCAAAGCTACAAATGAAAACTGGTGCAATCAATAGTGCACCGCCTAATTAGAATCTAAAAGACTAGAACATCTCCACAATTGATGGGCTAAAAGAACCTCCTTGTCCTAATATCCAAAGAGAGTCAGTATCCAGGGGCCGGACCTAAAAACTACTGAAGTATATCCTAATACTTTTATTCTTAAAATCAAACATGGCTGAGTAAATCATTTGGGAAGAAAGGCTGCGCCCACGGAGGCTGCTTGAGTGTTCTTGCGCCACTTTTGCATTTCACTCACAAAGACTGCTGACTGTCTTATTGCATCAGGCAGTGTGTGCGGGGTAATTAAGACTCCAGAGACATACACACACCCCTCCCCCCCAGGTTCAAGACTCTTCAGGATGAGTAATAGGATCTGGGGCTATATTAGCTGCCCTCCCACAACACACCAAGCCCTGCTGCAATCGCCTGCAATCCTTTCATCGCCACTCAGCGTTGTGCTCTGTTGCCTGACAACAAGGTGTGGCTTCCCAAAGACGTGGAAACACTATCGCATTTACACACACATATACAGGTAATTATAGATTCTGCCGCAATTGTGTAAACAATGTGGACAAACTGGTCCACCTCTTCTTCAACAAACTAAAGCCGGTTTGCTTAAAAATTTGTGAAGCTTTTCCACGAGGGGACAAACTGATACTGGATTAGTCAAACCTCAGATCAGCCATAAAGATTGCATACATAAACGCTCCCTCTTACACCACACAGTTACAGTGATACGTCTTAGGGAGACGTTAATTAATTTCTCCTCAGGGGAGAGAGTTTCATCATACCTTGTTTTTAACCCTCTCTCTTAGATGAAGTCCTCTTGCAGCAGAACTCAGTCCTGAAAGAGAATGAAGTGCAGTTTCCAAACAGGGGCAAGACACAAAAGAAATACGAAGCGTAAAAATGATTTGAAGTACCTGTTTTGCACAAACTACTTTATTTCGCTTTGCCCACAAACACAAATTTTAAGATTCTTGTTCCCCATTTCCAATTATTCTCCAACCCTTTTTGTATCTTAATCCTTCTAAATTAAAAACAACAATATATAGCTACTATTAACAGTATCTCACATGGCTAAAACAGTCTCATTACATTGTCGATTAAATGGTCGGTCCGTAAGGTCCAGTAAAGAAAAAAATCGTCATGACATTTGAGGCCGAAAAATGTGTTTTTAACACACTGCTGAAGGACGGCTGTTACGTCGGTGGAAGACTAGAGGCTGGTTTTGAACATGACATGCCCTGGTGTTTCAGTCCTCCTAGATAAGCAGTTCAAGGAACGAGTTGTTAGGTCTGTGTACTCTGTTGAAACTTCTCCCTATGTGACAAGCTGAAACAGTATCCAATGGCCTGCTCGGTTTCTACAATTCTCCTCTGAAAACGATCCCTGTCCCGAGCATGCTCTTCCCACGGCCCTTTGCGAGATGCTTGAAGGGCAAAAGACCAGGCTCGCATCTGGTGAATTTGCACAACAGGAGAGAATTTTACCTGTGGGAGAAATGCAGTAAAAATTCAATTAATATATTAAAAGCGAGTAAAATGAAAAGAAACAACCACACGTGTACATTTAAACACAAACCACAAACCAAAGACAGTAGTTATAGCTGACAACAATTATTAATGTACTAATAAAATATACTACATAATGATCAACTTGTGTAAAGCAATGCTAACTGTCAGAAGTTGTGGAATGTTAGTAGTGGGTGATTCATTTACAGCATTTATCAGAATCTTTTATCCAAGGCGACTCCCAGTCCCTAACTACAGGGGGCAGTCTCCCTGGAGCAACTTTGGGTTAAAGGTCTTGCTCAGGAACCCAGTGGTGGTGCTGAAGGTAGGATTCAAACCCATGAATCTTGGTCCAGAGGCGAGTATCCTACCCACTGGATCACCCCCCAGAGCCCCCCCACACACACACACACACACACACACACACACAGACACAGATATTACAGTATAATAACTCATGGATAGCCTCATAACTCCTATGAGACATTATACAAACACAGGAAATATTCACATACCACTGGTTACCTACACTTCATTGCATTAAAAGAGAAAAAAATCTGTTAGGAAAATGCTGACTGATAATTACCCTTTTCACCACAGGAATCTCCTTCTTTGTGCTGTCCTCAGTTCTAGTTAGAGGACTTTTCCAGGGTACTTTAGAGGGTTTCTCCACAGACAACTGAGGACACTGGTGAGCTGTAACTCGCCTTATAGGCAAAAGTGGCTTTCTGCATCCATGTCTGGATGTTTTAGGCCTTTGCTTATGGCAGTAAGACGAACCTAAATTAGCCTGCTCAGTATGTCTATGTGTGCTACAGGCTGCTTGGCTGTAAAGAGGAGCTCTGAAATTCAGCGGGTGATAAGGGTCATCGTTCAGAGAGAGAGACTTCCACAATGCTTCCTCTTCATCTTCTGATGAGACAGCTCCAGTACTTCCTGGCTCACTAGTATCCGAGCTTAGAGATGCACTGGACTGAGATGCTGTGGACACACATGTGTCGTGACCTGCTTTGGCACTAGTTTGTGCTCTCCGTTGGTCAACACCCACACTGGACACACAAGCTGTGAAATGCAGAGGGTGGTATGGATCGCTGGACCCAGTAAGAAGGTCCCAAAGTCTGTCACTGTTCTCTCTGTCTCCCTCCACACAGGAACTGTCTGAACCACCCCAGCTTGCCTCGCTGTCTGAACTGTGGCCTCGCAACTCTTGGTGACAAGGCCTCTGGCTATCCTCTGTAGATAAAGAGGACAAATTACTTTCAGGTCTTGTAAAAAGATCGTCCTGCTTCTGGTAATCCTTCTGATAAAGACTTGACACACGAGCAGTAAACGCAACAGGGCAGATGTCATCTGTGTATCCACTTTCAGAACCCGTAAGTACATTCCAGCTGTTTTTCCACCTGCAGGGCTCTCCAATGTAGAGCTCCTCACTGTCTGAGAGACACTCTGTTGCACGCGACACAAAGTCATCCACCAAAGAGCAACACAGTTCGTCATTCACCAGGCTGGACAAAACAGAGCGAGAATGAGAGTCTAAGTCAAAAGGATCCCCATTTTTGTTGTTTTCGAATAAGGACGAAAGGAGGAAACCATCAGTGGCATCTCTCGATGTGCCGCTCATGTGCTGAATGTGCTCCCCGTCGTCTGTAATTCTCACGTGAACCTCAAATCTGAACATCTGAAGCACTAGAGATAAAAATTAAAAAAAAACATACAAAAAAAACCAATTAGTTTCTTCAATGTAATAATGACTCAGAAGTACAGTTGAAAGTCTGCAAAAGTCTGGGCAAATTGAATTAATTTAACTTGACATCCTCTGCAGGGAACACTCTGCAAACTTTAGGATGTCATTCCTATTTATTGCTGAGCTGAACATGGAAAAAAAAACATAAAATGTCAAATGTGACATAAATTGCAGCCTCTGAAAAAGCTATGCTTTATTTCCGCCAATGTGTTACATTCAGTGAAAAAAAAGGTTAATTGTGCATTAAAGGAAACAGTGCAGAAGTGTCTTCTCTGTAGATCACATGCACTTAGAAAATAAACAAAACATGTCTTTTGACCGAAATGTTTGCACATGACTGCAAAGGTGGTCGGCAGAAAAACTTGTCTCTGATCAAAAAACACTGGACAATACAGAACGGCCGCGGAAAATAGTGCATCCAGTATCAGAACAGAGGCTGGACCTTGTTAGCCACTGTTGGTCAAAATTAAGTCATACAGCTCTAAACCGCACAAATACATTTAAGCATTATCAAAAAACTTAAGCATTTGATTTCAGAAAAGTACAATCCAGCTACATTTCATTTGTAAGAACGAACGTCTCGGTTCAGCTTCCATTAAATAGCAAAGGATTGTATTCTGTAGCACGGAACTCGCTCACCTGCCGTCAGACTGTAGCAGATAACCTGTAGAAGCAGAAGGAAATGTTCCCACACCACTAGTAAGATCTGCTTGGTCCACGGCAGCAGCATCATGCCGCCATGCCCAAAGCGTTGCATGGCCGTCCTTGGTGAACCTCCCACAGTTTCCATCTTCAGCACGCAGCCTTAAATGTCACGTATTTTGATATTCGTCCCTCGCAGAGATCTCCTTCTGGCAGTCTGTTGAATATTCTTCAGTGTTCACAAAGCACATCTTCCCTCTGAAGGCGAATGGGGTTAGAAAATGCGAGCGAAAACTGCCACGGTCCTCATGTTCCCCAAATCTTACCTGCGTCTTCAAACTCCGGGATATCTCCAGGATGTCTCACCCCGACGTACCTCCCTCATAGAAATAGATCTATGATTGGACCACCACGGTGTCAGCTTTTTGTCTCCACTGACAACTAATCCTGTCCAATCATTGTTGCGCAGTGTTGTCACGGCTTAGCCCTCCAGCAGGAGTTTCTGAGAAAGCACGACTTTTTAACAATTCACGATTTCAGGCACTGGTTACAAGCTTCGTGGGTTAATAGCATATAGGCAAAAAGCAAATAAAAACCTAAGACCAAAAGAAATTCGTGTTCTTAAACTGCTTTAATTTATCCAAAAAAAATTGCACATTAAAATTAATACCAACAAAACGGAAGCTGAATTTTTTTTAAAAAGTAAACAAAATTAAAAAGTGTATTTGCAAAAATGACTGAATACACTGCATATGATTGGGGGGGGGTTGTGCTTTTGGATCTGACTTCTTTTGCTCTACATGCGGTATGTATTGTATATCACCTCTTCCTTTCTCGTCACAGAATAATTACAGAATATTTTCTTTTTCGCACTTTTTAGACACACCCTTTTGCACATGTGAATTTTTCACTTAATGCACATTTTTATTTTTCATTTGAGATTTTCTCAAATGTCAATTCCTTCGTTCACACTTTTCACAAGAGTAGTGTCATGGCATGGCATGAGGGGAAAAAAAATCTACATGCAAAATGACACCTTTACAGTAGGAGGCAAAACCTTTAATGAAACATATACAATTCTATCCAATTTTGGACTATTTATGCACATGCGGAGTAATAAATGACATGAATGGGATTTTTGGACAGCAGCTGTGTTTATATGTAGTGGGTCTCTAACAAGCATTACACAGGTCAACAGGTCAAAATCATCAGAGATCAGTTTCTGTGGGTTTTGTTGTGTTTTTCATGCTCATTTCAAATCTGTGTTTAGTTTTTCCCACAGGTAAAGTTTTTGTGGTGAAGCTGGTTATATATTGCATGATAGTGGTATAATTATCATATAATAATCATATACTAAGTGTTT
>JBBJLS010071500.1:0-11060 GCA_037577275.1 Bryconaethiops microstoma | reverse complement strand
AGCAGTGTTTTTATACTTTTCCTCATTAAATAAGATGTGATTCAGGTGATCAGTAATCAGTCCCTCATAAAGCAGAAGGAGGTGCTTGTGGAGCTGTATATACAAAGGAAGAAACCAGTTGCTCATTTGAGAGAATGGCATTTTTCACAGGCCCTTCCATAAAAAACACAATTTTGGTGTTTTCTGCTCATTCTTTGAGCCAAATGTAGCAATCTATTTACACACTTGTGTTCACATTTTATTGGCAATTTCAAATATGCTTCTGAAACATGTATTTTAGCTTTAGGCCTCCCCATTCAAAGACAGACAAGCCTGGTTTTGTACAACTGGATGCTGCCAGGATGGCTGCTCGGGCTTTCCTATAAGGACTTTGTTGTAAGCAGAAGGCGAGGCCAGCTTTTGGAGCTATTGCTGTCAATGACGTGCCAGTAACTCACAGTTAGCTGCTGCTGTCACGCTGCCAACTCTAGATGATGACAGTAATATGTGCAAGTATGGTAGAGCAAAAGAAACAGATATAATCATATCTTTTTCATTAAGGTCACATGGTCATGATGGCTGTTTCAGATCTACGACTGTCAGTGGAAGTGCCTCAGATCTGAATGGAAAAGACCACACTCTGAAAATCTCACCTGCTTAGTCTTAGGCCCATGAGAAAAAGATCTCTAAAAGCTGTTGCGCCGTAGTGCTAAGTTAGTGTTCCAGCTCACAAAATATAAACAACTTCATTAAAAAAAAAAGAAATTGTGATACTGCTTTCTTGTCTATTGGGCTTTTGTTGGTTGAATGAAACCCACTGCTGATATAAATGGCTTCAAACAATCTGAATAAGTGCCTTAGACATTTGAACAGAGCTTTGCTTTAATCTATTTTATAAGATCCTGTACTGGTTCAAATGTGAGACAACTGAGACAACACCTTCTGTCTCATACAGCAAGAGTTCAGTCCCTTCAGGTTTGGTTCGAGCTTCTGCAGTGGCTCGTCTGCATTCTTGGATCGAGTTTAGGGCCACGCATTTAACAAAAGGAGACGACTCCTTTGGCACGAGAAACTATTGTGCATCTAAAACCTTGCATTGTTGGTTAAAGGGCACGGGATAAAGCAGAGGGCGAGGGGTGGTGCGATAGAAATATGAGGACGAAGAGAAACAGACAGTAGAGAAGAACATACTGTAAAGTATACTGTATTTTGTCTATGTATTATAATGCCTGTATGGAATATGTTTCTGTTTAGTAGCCCAAAGCAACTGAAACCTTATATAAGTATTTTCAAGATGTCTTGACTTTCCCTGACTGGGAAAAAAAACACATGAATTTCACATGAGAAAGATCACACGTGGTTTTATATATTTAATTTCATTTTAAACTCAGCTTAATACATTACCCTGAAAGAAAATGTAATGGTAAACCCGTATTTGTACTGTACAGTTTACATTGAACTTCGGCAGCAATGAAATTGTGGCTGAATTTGCGTTAATATTTATGTTACAAAATGAGTAAATTATATTTTTCTTAATAATTTAGCACTTAAATGTATGAAAATTATATATTACCCCGAAAAAAGCTGTGACGTTCGCCATGCCCCCTCGACCTCGTGCTGGGTTGTTTATGTTTGGGCGCAGTGCTTAGCAACCTAGCACGAGGACGAGGGGGCGTGGCGGACGAGGCCCGGACGACACAAACGTTTTTAAAAATCAGCAGTTTCTGCGCAGGTTTCAGCGAACAATTGTTAGTTCGGTTGGATTGAAAATGCGACTGCTGATCTGCGTTAAAGTGGGGATTTACTGTATGTATATATATTTTTTGGTTTGTTTTTTGTTTTTTTGCACATTCATATTATATGAATGTGAAAATAAAAAGAGTGATTGCATGTTGTTACATGCATTTATTTGTTAACACACTTTTTTGTAGGGGTCTGGTAGTTTCATGGAAATGTTCATAGAGAAGCTTTGTGCTCCCTCCCCTACTCCCCGCTGGCCTGTGTTCACATTGTGTTTAATGCTAAATTGCACTGCTTTATCCTTTTCGTCCGGTGAGCTGCCAGACATATGGAGCGGCCTCCAAACTTTCAGATACTAAACCTGCAGTTTTTTCCGCTCCTCACCACATTGTTTTTTTCATCCTCAGCCATGAAAATAGTTGCCAATTTTGCCCCAAAGTTCTTGTGTGCAACCAGTTGCTCTTCAGCTAACGGGTCAGTGTTGCTTAGAAACACTAGGTGTCAATAGTCACCCAATTTTTTTGTGCAAATACACCCCCCCCCCCACAAAATAGTGCAACTTTTTGTGAGATGTAAATATTAGCAAAATGCTGTGTAGCCAAATGCCCTAGGAATAAGAATGCTGATCTACAGTCCCTGGTTAACCAATTACATTCCAGTGATCTACCTCACTTTACCTCTGTTTACTGCCTCTACAGGCGCCCCTATGTCCTGTCAATTGATTTGATATGTTAGAATTTAGTGCAATATTATAAAGCAAAGTGGCTCCTTATGGTCAGGTGTGAAAACACCACAGCACAGCACAGCACACAGTGTGAACAGTGTGAAATTCTTCCTCTGTATTTAATCCATTCACCAAGTGAGACGGTGGGCAGCCAGGAACACAGCACCCGGGGAGCAGTGTGTGGGGATGGTACCTTGCTGAAGGGAACCTCAGTGGTGGCACTAGCAGTTCTGGGATTTGAACCCATGACCTTAGGGTCAACTCCCTAACCACCAGACCACCAGCTGCTTTATACTATTCATCCTGGAAGGTTTACATCCTCATCACACTGTAAACTTGTGAAATATATGTATGATGCATTAAAACCCATTCTGGAAGGTTTACAAACTTACGTCACGCTTCTATATTTTCTGCTTACTGTATTGTCAGAGATTCACATTGCATACACACTACTTGCTTCGTTGTCCATTTATTGTACTGTTTCTGTCATTCCTTGCACTTTGTTCAGTGCTGCTAACTGCCTCCTGTGCAATAATCAAACTTATGGTGCAATACTAATAAATCTGGAAGGTTTACATAACGTTCACACTACAACGTCACATACGCTCCCGTTACAGTTGTCTGTTTATTGTGTTGTCTGTTGTCTATTGTCTCTGTCGTAAATTGCACTTTGTTGAATGTCGCTATATGTTGCACTGTTATCCATGGACAAATGTGTAGACCACGTGTAATTTGGGGGGGACATGGGGGCATGTCTCGGCTGTTGTTCGGGGTGGGGGGTCGGGTGGGCGGGCGGCGAAACGAATGGTTTTGAAAAGTGAGGGGGACACGTCCCGCCCGCTATAATGGTTCCGACCCCCATGGCATAAACAGCTGCTGACGACAATAAAATCGATCCTTGAACTTTGATTTTTGGTGGATTTTTACAGCTCACAGTAAGTCATACTGTGTCCTAAACCACATTTACAAGTCTGCGCCACCTTAATAATGAGCTTGATGCAGTTAAAGTAGGTTTAGAGAAGCTTTTCGGGATGGATTTCAGAAGCAGCTCTAAAGAAGCAGAATTTGGAGTCCAAATACATCTTGACTGATCAACTGCATCAAGTGTAAGTGAAATATTGGGTAATTTTTTTTTTTACCAAACTATATTTTACTTCTCGAACTTCTGTTAAAGCACCTTCAAGAAAGACACTGAAATTACACCATGCCCAACTCATTTAGCGCGGCTCTTTTTTAGCATAATGCTACAAATGTAATTCATTAAACCACTAACGATAAGGATCTGAGCATGTCTGCACTGGCCTTCACAAGCATGACGAAAGCTGATCCTGGCATCTTCCTTTTTTCCTTTTTAAATAAGTGTCTCATGGCTGTTTGAATGTTTCATGGCTTCCGATCCTGGCCAGCTGTTTCATAAAAAGGCCGAAGGGTAGGGCGGTTAAGTCTTAGTGATTTGTAGCAGTGTTTTTTTTATGTATTTTGGTTGGCAGCGCTTCCTTCGTGCCATATTTTTAATGCTTGGGGTATGTTCGAGTACAGGTATCCAAATCCACCAAATCACCAAATGTCCCTTCAGGATTTTCTACAGAGGCTAACATACAGCCTGTAAACTGTTTTGTACCAAAAGGAAGCCTTTTGCAAAATGAAACCAAGTGTTGTTTTGTCCAGAGAGGCGTTCTGCTGCATTATTGAAAACAAGTTTCTGCTGCTAACTTTGGTGATGATGTCTTGAAGTTGTTAGAGTGTTGTTTGTGAAATGCCAAACACTCGTCTGGGAATAATTAGAAGAGCGAAGCTAAAAGGGCGTGTCTGCAGAGAGCAGGCCCATCATAGTCTGTGTGTAACTGCTTGTTACTGTGGCAGGTCAGCATGTGTTAACATCAGCACTGAGAGGCTGGTTCCGAAAAGCATTCAGGGTCTATAAGGTGGTGGAGGGCTGCCACAGAGCATTGCATCATCACTCTGAGTGCTTATGTATATACTGTGCAGGGGAGACACACTCTATACTGTTTCATTTTCGGCGTTGGCGTTTGTTGTAATTGGCACTGTTTATAGTTCTCCAGTCCTCACTTTACAGTGTGTGTGTGTGTGTGTGTGCGTGCGTGTGTGTGTGTGTGTGTTTATGTGTGTGTGTGTGTGTGTGTGTGTGTCTGTATGTGTGTGTCCACACACATGTATTTATCTTGCTCTGAAGACCAAATGTCCTCATAACCTTAGGAATACTGTGGAATCTGGGACCTTTGGGTGGTCCTCACATAGAAAAATGTCATTTGTTAGAAGAGGATTGCAAATATGTTACTGGTTGTGTCATCATACACATTTTCTTATCTTTATAAACAGTAATAATACCAAAACATTCTGTCTGAACTGTTGGGCTACATTCTGAGTTTTCACTATTTTGTGTGTGTTTTTCTATTTGGACATACCAGCCGCTATTTAAACTGTGTCAAAAATTGTGATGAATAGATCAATAGAAAAGGTTTTCCCCTTGATTGGAGCAATACTGAACAATACAAATTGTTATTATGCATATTATTGGAATATTATTACTGGGTGAAATGAGCAATTTACAAATGTGCAATTTTTCTGGTGCATTATTACTGTTTTTGTCTATTCAATTTAATTCAATTTTATTTATATAGCGCTTTTTACAACCAAGTTGTCACAAAGCAGCTTTACAGGGTCCAGGTCCGAGCCCCTAGTGAGCCAGAGGCGAAACAGGCGAGGAAAAACTGCCTCAGCTGGAGGAAGAAACCTCAGGAGGAACCAAGACTCAGAAGGGGAACGTGTCCTCCTCGGGTCGACCTGGAGAGAAGAAAAGAGAATCTTTATGGGGATAAAGAACAAGGGACGGCCTTCATGAACAAGATTATTGACAGATAGGCCATGAACGGCTAATGGAGTTGGTTTCACTAAGTGTCCATAGAGGTAAATTTTGTTGGAAGAGTAAGAGTCTGTAGTCCATAAAAAACAGGATTAGGAGCAACGATCTTCGCTGGAGCTTTAAACAGCAGTTGCCACTAATTGGGGACGTGTCGTGAGCTGCCGAACCAGTCGAGCGCATTTTGGCACGGGGCCCCGGCGACGGCAGGCCCGGGAAGGTGGCGACCTAGAAAGGGCAGAACCGAGGGGTATGATGGGCATGAGAGCGCCATCCACTCCACCGCCACAAACCTGAGTGAACTTGGAGTGGTGGGGCGACAGCACCAGTGTCCCAGTTTACCTGAATTCTCTGTACTCACCGCCTCCGAGCTTTACACCTTTCGTCTGGCAGGAAAAATTCATTCTAAAAAGCCTGACTAAACAAGTAGATATTCAGTCTAGACTTAAAAACTGAGACTATGTCTGAGTCCTGAATGGCATTTGGAATAACATTCCAGGGCTTGGGGGCTAAAGCCTTCATAATTCTAGGGACAAGTAAGTAGTCAGCACCTTGAGATCTGTGTGACCGCAGAGGTTCATAGTAAGAGAAAAGTTCACGGAGGTATTCGGGTGCGAGGCCTTTCAAGGCCTTGTATGTCATTCATAGAATTTTGTAATCAATATGAAATTTGATCAGAAGCCAATTACGTCTAATGTGGTCAAATTTCCTGGTTCTAGTGAGGACTCTGGCTGCCGCATTCTGGACTAGTTGAAGCTCATTTAGGTTTTTGTTGGAGAAGCCTGACAAGAGGCTGTTACAATAATCGAGTCTGGAAGTAATAAATGCATGGACTAATTTTTCTGCATCATGCAGACATAGTGCCCTTCTTAATTTTGCAGTATTTCATAGATGAAGGAAAGCTAATTTGGTAACCGTACTTGTGTGTCAAATGTAGGATTGGGATTCACACACACACACACACACACACACACACACACACACACAGCTGGTGTTACTAAATGACTCAATAATGTTAGAGGTGAATGAAGCGGTAACATGTCTACATCACACTCCCAAAAATATACAGAAAATACATATGCAATAAAATAAATGTCCAGAATAAAGTTGAAATAAAATTAACTTCCAGAATTAAGTTCTACTAAAATTAATATTCAGGACGATGCTCAAAAAACGGGATGTCCAGAATGAAATTCTGATTTTAAAATGTATGCCCATGATGAAACTCTAATAAAATTAATACCAGAATGAAATGTATGTCTTTAAAGAAATTCTAATAAACTTAACATCAAGCAAGACTTTGAACTAAAATGTTTTTATAACGTATAATAATAATAATAATAATGATAATAAATTTTAAAATATATATTATTATTATTATTATTATTATGATTGTTTTATCACTAATATAACAACAACTAAAACAACAATGATTGTTTTTAATAATAATAAAAATAATAACATACAAATTATTATTATCATCCCTACGACTGCAGTGTAACCCTTTTTTCACTTCATCATCAGTTAAAAATTCCATTGTCACCAAGGCACCATTATGACATCATCTGTGTTCTACTATATGGACAAGAGATCAGTGAGAAACACACACATTCTCACAAATATCCAACACAACTACAACTTCAAATCTAACCTGAAGGTAAGAACTTATCAACTGTTGCAACTTTTAGTAATTACATGTTAGTGTTAAGTTAATCATACCATTTTAATATACACACAATATTAAAGTACTAATATTTCTTACATTTAGGAGAGAATTTATTTATAATATTTATTACATGAAGGAGCGCAGAAAAGCTTCAAAAGCCTCTCCAGCTCCAGACTACATTTAAAAATCCCAGTAACTTTAGTGTATAGACATACGTTACAAAACTACTCGCATCTTTCACAGAATGTGTATAGTGTTGCTCATAAAATTTCCTCATATCTTGCATGATCATCACAACTTATTACCACTGATTTGATCTTCTTCAACTCTTTTCTTCTCAGAAGGACCTTCACCTTCAAAATTCAGTGCTTGAAAGCAAATCTTAACAGCTACATGGCTGAAGATTTAAACAAACCTGAGAGTTGCAGTTTGCAACTTACTTATCAGGTGGGACGGAGTGAAAAAATGTGTCAGCTGAATAGTGACATATGGATAAATATGAATAAATACTAAACTAGGGCATTGCTGATATGCCAGAAACTGATACATTACTGATATTTCTCCACAGGTTCCAGTACCACTCTCTCAGAAACCTTCTGTCAAAGTGGGAAATGCCAGCTCTGCATCTGCCTCCAATGAGGAGGTCACACCTGGGCAGAAGGGAAAGAGGACAAGGGCCAAGAAACGCTCGAAACACTTGATCTCACCAGCAATGCCCTCTAAAAAGAGAAAACAGGCCACAAAGACTGCCTCTGAGCACGACCATTTAAAAAACAAAGACTTGGAGAAAGCAGAGGCTGGTCCTTCTTCCATCCCTCAGGACCCAGAAACCACATATGTGTCCGCTTATGGGGTGCTCAGGTTGTTGGGGGAGTTCTTGTGCCGCCGGTGCCGCCACCTTAAGAAGCTCTCTCCTGATGACCTTGAGCTGTGGCTCTTTCTTGTTGACATGGACCTCCTTGAGAAAGGATGTCAGCGCGAGTTGTTCACTTGTCCAGGCAGCTTGGTGTTCCTCTACACGCTGTGCCGTGACGTTGTCTCGGCGGAGGTGGCCAGCATATCTGAACTGCAAGCCGTGGTCCACACTTGCTTGTATATAACTTACTCCTACATTGGCCCAGAGATTGGCTATCCAGCCAGGCCATTCATACTGGAGAACCGGGAGACCTTCTGGAAACGCTGTCTGGAAATCACCAACTGCATGAGTGAAAAAATGCTGAGACTCAACAATGACCCTCAGTATTTTGTTCAAGTCTTCTCTGACTTGAGGAACAAGACAGACAGTTAAAGGATCCATTAGAAAAAAGCGGCATTTTCTCTTATTAGTGTTGTAAAAATGAATAAAGAATGAAAACATGATTCACTGTTTCTCTTACTTTCTTTCATAGTAGTTACTACTGAAATTGAAAACTGATTTCTGGTGTTATCAGTTCATTTCAGCTCGATTAAATGACCTCCCACCTAACACCTGAACATCTCCATCTCTTCCATGTTGGGCAGACATCTGTAAATAAGTCCACTCTGACTGTTCCTCACCTGCATCTCAAGGGATTTTTTGTGAGAGGCTGCTATTAAGTTCACATTGATTTAGATCTTCGGTGAAGACCGCACCAGGTGTGCATAAAGGACACTAAGGAGAACCCCTTATTGAAAATATTGCCATTGTAATTTTGGAGTGCAGGAACCTGAGTGCACTATTTAAGAGAAGGCTTAAGGCACCTGAATTTTTTCTTAAGTCACTCTGCACTATTGGCTGAGAAAAATTTATTCTGACCAATAACATCATGTTTCCCCTCCCACCTCCCTCCAACCAACCACAACACAGAGAAAAACACTCAACCAGCTCTCTGACCCTCTCTGATACCATGTTTCATTCAGTACACAAGGAAAATGTATCATTTCTGATTTCATTGACTACCAGTACAAGAAGTGAAAAAGGACATAGGGGCTTTTGATTGATTTATGTAGAAAGAATACAAAACATGAAATGGAACATTTAAATCTGGTGTAGAATTTCCCACACACCAGATACCTAAAGAAAATTTTAAGAGAAGAGGTATGTTCTTCTACCCAAGAGGTATGGTTTTGGTTTGTACAGTTAATATCATATCATTGAAGTCCCTTATTAAGTAGTATCCTGTGTGGCAGCCACTCATGTACCACGAGATCAGCATGCTACCTAAGGCTTCAGCATCCTCCAACATAACGGGACTCATTGGTGGCAGTAGAGGGATCTTCTATATGGTGTTTGTTGATTAAATGTTTAAAGAAGTGATTTGGCCAAAATACAAACAACATTTACACAAGTCCCCCTGCTTTACCTTCTAATTCTGCCAAAACATGTTTGCTTCTTTAATTTGCATTAGAATTACATGGATACAGTAATGGCTGTTACGATTGTTCATAACTATGCAATGTACTTTTAAATGATAAAGCAAATGTGTGATGATTTTGGGACGCAACCTCCACAACACGAATCCGATGTCTCTCAGCATCCATTATTTGGGGTGCATTATTTGCAATTTGTGAATGTGTAAACTGTGGCCTCTGAGCTTCCCCATTTCATCTCTTCCTCTTTTCATCTCTTTGTATACTTGTGCATGGCTGAGATGATAATAAAGTACATTTTGACTTTAAACATTGATAAAATTATGCCACAAAACATGTGATGGAAGATGTTCTATGATGTTATGAGTTGTCATGTCTGATTATGTCCATTAATATAACAGTATCATTATTAATATAACAATGACTATCAATATGTTTACTTTGCGATTATGATAAGGGAGGCCCCATCCTATGGAAGCTCTACCAGTCTGGAGGAGTATGTGGTGTCAGTGACTGCTACAGCAGCAAGTGTATCAATGATGTTATCGTCTCCAAACGCCCCAGCTAGAAGCTGTTGATAACTGCAGAGATGCACGTGTTGCTCAGAACCTGAGACACTGTTTTCAGATCAGGTGATAAGGCCGTTTCAAAAACACGTGGGAAGTACGGTGAAGTGGCAGGGCATCGGGGCATCAGGGCCGTCATTAAGTGTAGGACATCTCCAGCTGCCTGTGATGGAGAGGCCTACCTTCCAGAAGAGCTGAATCACTTTTACATCAAGGAAGAAGTGAAGTGAAGTGATCATTCTGTCATACGTCAACACACCACAGCACATACTGTGAACAGCACAAAGTTCTTCTCTGTATTTACCCCTTCCACCAAGTGAAGCAGCGGGCAGCCAGGAACAAAGCGCCCGGGGAGCAGTGTGTGGGGACAGTACCTTGCTCAATGGTACCACAGTGGTGCTTGGCGGTCCTGGGAATTGAACCCACGTCTTTCTGATGGCAGGGCGGATGCCCTAAAATAACCCACCACCCAGCAACCATATGTAACCTCCGCAACCTTAAGCCTATCCTAGGATCGAGATCAATTGAACTAATGGGTACAGACACTCAATATTCCCCACTATGACTATTCAACTGAATGAATAAAGCAAGAGGCTGTGTACAAAAATAAAACACTTCATTTATTAATATTGTCTTCTCAGTTAAAAAATGTACAGCACAATATCAAAACTTTGCAGTGAGTTAAGGCCAAAATGCTAGTGTGATTGTATGCCATACACGAAACCAAAATACAATTATTTACACGCACAAACGCACACACACAAAAGAAAACCACAATAATCACCCCCCGCCACGGGCACCCCGCAGTAAAGCAATAATAAACCCGACAAATAACCAAATATGGAGGTAGTTTTACACACTTAAGGCACACTATCACACAAAAGCACTATAGAGCCTAGTACTAATGGCAAATAAACTACATGAAAGGATTACTATAACATTTAAATGAGAAAAACAGTGGCTACAATTAGTGCCTGCAATTTAGCAAAGATCCAATTAGTCAAGACAGCATGCACAAAATACCTTTAAACATATTAACATGCATAACAACCATATAAACATTGGGCTACTATTTCTGCTGGAGTCATACCATGCAGAGAGGAATAGGCCTTTGGCACATTTAACTACAAGGCACAAATGCATATTCGCTATCATGACATTCACAGATTGCAATTT
>JBBJLS010071499.1:0-11062 GCA_037577275.1 Bryconaethiops microstoma | reverse complement strand
AGGCACACTCGCACGCGCGCACACACACACACACACACACACACACACACACACACACACACACACACACACACACACACACCAGAATGGTCCATCAGCTATTTCATGAAATATTTACATATAAATTGAAATTCCACTGAAATTTCTGCATTAGTGGAGTTTATGATTATGATTTGTCAAAAAATTCCCAACACTCTTGTGTCTGAATGCAATCAAATCCTCACAGCAATGTTCCAACATCTAGTGTAAAGCCTTCCCAGAAAAAAGGGGGGTGGGGTGGGGGGGGATGGGGTGGGGGGGGAACCCCTATTAACACCTTTGATTTTAGAGGAGATTCTACAGACTTTTATACATTGTGTGTGTGTGCGTGTATGTGAATTGACTGTGTGCATTATGGATAGCTGTTTTAGCATGTGTGGTGGGCACGCCGCCGTGTTGGTGAGGGTCAGTTTGGGGTGGGACGCGTCATCCCTCGCTCCTCTCCTCTGCCAGCTGGCTCTTCGTCATCCTTGTCCTCCCTTGTAACCACGGAAACCTACCCACCAGCCCATCTGTGAGCCTGCCCTGCCCTTTCCGTTTCCTTATGGTCCCGTCCCAGTGGGCTTTCTAGACAGAGACAGAGAGAGAGATGTAAAAGATGGCGTGATAAACACAGTGATAAGAGAGTGATAACAGGACAAAAAATGAAACTTTAGTTTCATTTTAGTGTAGTTTCATTTTAGCTATGATGTTCTAGAGAATTTGGTATTGCCCCCTTGAGGTCTGACAGAGAATTGCTGAAGAAGTGGACACACATCTCTATTTATACACAGCTGATTATTTTAAAGAAGGAAATTAATTAAATTTCTTCACTGACTTACTTTGACACGCAACACCTACCTTGTTGCAGACCAAGTACACCCCTTCATGGAAACAGTGTTCCCTAATGACAGTGACTTCTTTTCAGGAGGATAATAAGCCTTCAACATTGTTTAGGAATGGTTTGCGCAAAATGATGAAGAGTTCAAGGTCTTGTGATCCATGGAGGTCCCAACTCACAGAAACCACAGTACCCTTAGAGGTCTTGTGGAGTCCAGGCCTTGATGTATCAGAGCTGTTTTGGTGGCATGAGCGACCTACGCCATATTAGGCTGGTGGTTTTAAAGTCATGCATGATCTGTGTTTATTTGCATTCAGTTTAATGGAGCTTTTCACAACAAATTTTAATGTGCTTAAAACTTCACATCAAGTCCAACAGCAACGATCTATGAACAGCGAAAGAAGGGAAAGAGGGTGGACCCTTCATGCAATAGCTATGATAAAGTTGTCATAATTCTTTCAGCAAATGTGACAGGCAGACACAAAGAAAGCCATGAACAGCGCTGCAGGCTGAGTCTGGTGCATTTAAACTGCAATCAATGTAAACGACTTTACTCAGCTCACCAATCAGCAAACAGAAAGATACTTGTTGGTTTTTATTGATTTTTTTATATAATGCGTTCTTCTACTTTGCACAATAATAGGGTATTTCTTCCTGAAAAAAATGACTAGGAGAATATTAAATTAACATTTGTAGCTGTTCAGCTTAATTTATGTCCATTCATATATAGGCCTACAGCAGTGGTCTATAGGCCTACAGCAGTGGTCTATAGGTCTACAGCAGTGGTCTATTGGCCTACAGCGGTGGTCTATTGGCCTACAGCAGTGGTCTACTGGCCTACATCAGTGGTCTATAGGCCTACAGCAGCAGTCTATAGGCCTACAGCAGTGATCTATAGGTCTACAGCAGTGGTCTATTGGCCTACAGCAGTGGTCTATTGGCCTACAGCAGCGGTCTATACGCCTACAGCAGTGGTCTATTGGCCTACAACAGTGGTCTTTAGGCCTACAGCAGTGGTCTAGAGGTCTAAGAAGCTAACTAGCCATCTTCATGACTTTTGAAAAATGTTACCTGCATTTTGGCTAAACCACAGCACAGATTTAGATACTTTCTTATTTATTTATGGTCAGCAATGCCTTGTTTTTATGTGCATTTGCCTTCTGGCCTGGGACATAGTGGGCACGGTGTAGGAGAGAGTAGTGTAGGTTGTAGCTCAAAAGGATTGAGAACCACTTTTCTACGGGACTAGGGGTGGTGTGTTTGTGTGTGTGTGTGTATGTATGTGCCGCTGTTCGAACAATCCCAGTGTGAGAGAAACAGAGACTGAGAGAAGATACTTGGCCTTAGTGACCCGTCCGCTGGATGCTAATACGCTAATATGCTAATGCCTCAGAGTCTAGATCGATTCTAACGAATCAATGAAAGAAACACACTGTAGCTGGAAACATACACATACACACTTCACTTCGGAAGCAGCTTTTTTTGGTTAATAGAACTAAGGCCGAATACATCAGTGACACATTAGACCAATTGAAAACACATCCAGACCTCTGACTCATGGGTTTATGGCACTTTGTGTTCATAACTCATCTCAGCTGCTCACCGCCAGTCAGCTAATGAGCTGTAAATGACTTGCAGAAAGGACAGAATGTGAAAAGTAATCTTTAAAAGCTGTCAATTGGGCAAGTTTTGATGGGGGGACAGTCGCTGAAGTAGAAGCAGTCTTTTTTAATTTATCTTACTGAAGTTCTGAGCAGATTGACATTCAAGACTCGTACTCAATTGGGATTCAAGTCTTTCTTCTTGTGTGTGTGTGTGTGTGTGTGTGTGTGTGTGTGTGTGTGCGCGTGTTAGGAGGGGTGGTGGTGGCCTAGTAGTAGGATACTTGCCTCTCGATCAAGAGGTCATGGGTTCAAATCCTACCTTCAGCACCACTACTGGGTTCCTGAGCAAGACCCTTAACCCCGAGTTGCTCCAGGAAGACTGCCCCCTGTAGTTAGGGAATGGAAGTGGCTTTGGATAAAAGCGTCTGATAAATGCCGTAAATGTAATGTGATTCAGCTCAGACTGCAGTGGTCACAATTTGTTGATTAAAGGAACAGTTTGACCCAAATTTTGATCCGACTGTACTTCGGGATGCTAGATTAATGTTAAAAAGTTTCGCTGAGAACTATCCACATTCTAATCAGCCAAAGGCTGGAGGCATCAGTGATGGAAAAGTGACCAAGATCTGTTATTTTGTTGTTAAACATCAAGAGCCAACTTTAATACTGTCTTATGAAAACACAGTACCGTGCAAAGGTCTTTCCTTTATATTTCGCTTTAAATCACCTTGTTGGTGTCTGTCAGACTGTGTTATCTGATAGTGAGAGTCTTTGAAAGTCCTGGAGAACTGTTCCTTAAGACTGCGTTAAAATCCGAGAAAGTCTGGATCTTTAGAAGCAAAAAATGAAGAAATGAGAGACTTTTGCACAGTACTGTAACTCTTCTGGTGAATTCAGGTTACTGAATTTCGATGCCTGGCCCCATAACAAGACCCCTCGCAGCGCGGGTGTGTGTTATTGACCGATTGTGCGTGTTTATCAGATACCAGCCTGATAACACAAATAAACTTTAACTCTAAAACATCCTGATCGGTCACATGACCGCCTGCTGAACACAGGCAACTTCTCTACACATAGTCAACATTTTTAAAACCACTTCCCTTGACGCGGTTGTTTACTCGACTAGGTGGAACTGAAAAAGGCATCACATGAAATCTGTTATGTTTGGTGTCGACTGTGGAACTGTAAACACATTTATGAGCAACTAATCGAAAGTAAATGGCACAACTTACCACTTCAAAGGGAGGGGAGAACTTGGGGGGGTCCATTCATGCAAACGATTCATTTAATCCAGTTCTTTGCTGTTTTCCGACTTAATTACATAATTAAATCAAAATATATTAATGTTTTAATTACACATTATAAATATATATGATTGTGTATATACTTTCTATATATTGTATAATTTGCTAAAAATGCACTCAATATTCTTTGCTAACAAATATATTTACAGTATGTTCACTATTTGAAAACTTCATAAATGTCATAATTTTTTTATTCATCACTACTGACCGACAAAAAGCCTCTTTATATAATTATAATGTGGATCACCAGACAACTGTTAGACATTTAGCTGTTAAGTTATGAGTGCATTTAAAGTCTAGAATTCTTCAGTTTAAAAAATAAATGAATAAGTAGTTAAAAACCCGTGGTGTGAAAAACTTTTGATTTGTCGTGTATTTCTGAAAAATCTATTAAAAAATAGAACTCATGTGGACGCTGTACTTTAAGCCTGATCGACTCTGAGCCTGAGGCGTTTATATGCTGCATAACAGCTACCGGGAGGATAATTAAACTCTGGGACGAATCCAACTCGGTGACTGATTAACATTTACAATGACATTTACACCTCAAGAAACTTCTGTTCTAGACCTGTTCTAGATCATCCGAGCCCTGAAATTATAACAGCCTGTATGTTCGGACAGTTGCTCTAGAAATGAGGACGTTTTTCTGAAAGCCACCCTCTGCCCTACTTAAACACAGGGTCATTGTAATCAAACAGGGCTGAGAGTTAGATTACAGCTAAAACAGGGTTTGGCACCCTGGGATCAGGCCAGGAATGTAAGTAAATGCCAAAAACAATCACAGGTAATTGCTCCCGGAATTTTGAGAGCGACGCCTCCCTCACCTCATACCTTCACGTACCAGCCACGGGCCTCACCTTTGGTTCTTCTCTGGGTCCTTGAAGTGAGTGGGAACGAGGGATAAGAACTTGCCCATCTTCAGCCAGAGATCTGACAGCGGCACCCAGCCGTTGTGAGCGTGGATGGCGTGGTACTTCGCCAGCTGCCGTGCAATGAGCCTTAGTCAGAAACAGAAAGGAGACACATATCACATACTGTGATTTTGGAGGTTGAGCACCACTACGTCCTCGAGAACATTCATGCAAGTCACTGCAACGTCCTTTTCTTCTTCACCAAAAGGGGAGCAGTTTGGTTTACACTGAAGGGTTCACAATTTGATATCTGTCGATTTGTTGATGGGGGAGGGGTTGGGGGAATAGCCCATTTTGAATTGACTGTTTTTGTGATGTCATAAAACAATTTTTTTTTCAGATTTTTGCCTGTTCGGCCTGCAGCAGTTTGGCACTGCCCATGCTGTCAGAAGTTACGAGGAGTGTTTCAGACCGGCCTGCGTTCTAAACGAGGCACAGCCGTGTATCAGATACTGGCTTTTGGGGTGAGCACCACTACTTTCTCGAGAACATTCATGCAAGTCACTGCAGCGTCCTTTATTTTTGTTTTTTTAAAGGCAGTCTGTTAATAGACACAAGCTGGAGAGAAGCCACGTAAGCCTTTTGGCAGGGCATGCAGAGTGTCCCCATGACGGAGTGAGGGCTGGAGCTGGAATTGGGGCTTGGCAAGCTCCAGATCACGAGCAGGAGGATCGTGTTGCAAAGAAGGCCGTGGCTTTCTCTCAGAGAGGAAACGAGTGCAGAACCCATGCCCGGAACTGGCCGGTGCACCAGAAACCTGATTGGCAGACCTGGCGAATGTAGGATGGAGGCCGAGTGCAGTGTTTACCTGAAAATCGTGGGGTTGCGGATGTGCTCGGGCTCCAGAGCCATGCCCTCCAGGAACTCGTAACAGAGGCCGTTGTTGAAGGTGCAGTAGAGGCGTGGGGCGCACCGGTGGGCCTGGAGCACCCGGAAGCTCTTCACCTCGTTCTCGCGGTCCACAAACAACTCTGTCTTATTGCCATAGATCCGCACCAGGACCACGTCCTGCAGGGCCCCGCCCACATAGCAGCCAATCAGCTTGTTGGTGATGCCATCTGTGAAAGTCTGTGAGAAGAAAAAGAGAGTCAGGACCGTTGGAGAGGTCCAAATAACACTAAAAGTAATATTTACATTCTAGTTTGTCAGTGCAAAGTCTGTCCAGCAGGGCAACGATATAGTAATACTCAGCTGCCCAGCTGCTCACGCACCACATGCTGCTATAGAAGACACAACTGTAGCCTCTCGCAGCTTTTGCATTTGAGTCATGTAGGGTGTAATGAATTTTTTCCCATCAGGGCTTTAGTTTTATTTGCTTTTATCTTCTCCACTGCCACAACAAACGGGTCTGAGGCTCCCAGTTTTAGTGCCGCCCTCTCCAGAGAGTCTCTGAATAAGCACCAGTACTTACATTTTTGAGAAGATCCATCAAACGCATTTACATAATTTAAAATGCTCCCACACATGCAGTTTCTCAACATCTCTGCTCTTTTAGCTTCAGCCACCACTAAAGCAGCTCTAATTTATTTATTTATGAACATTTGACCACATCACAACCCTACAAATTTTGAGACTTTGAAGCTTCAGGATAGTAAACTCAGACTCAAACACCAATGCAACAAATAAATACTCTGGCATTCAAATCATTCAGGCCAGCCCTGGAGGACAGTTTGTCTCATGACTCTGAAGCTGAAGTTTTATGTAAGTTTTTTTTTTCACACTGCAGGGTTCACAATTTGATATCTGAGGGGGAAACGACAGTTTGGCTCCACCTATTCACAAGAACTTATAAGAAATGTTTCAGAACAGAGTTAATTTGCATATACAGGTTAGGTTCCAAGAGTTCCATATGAATTGTGAATAAAACACGATTTTGTGATGTGGTAAAGGAAATGCCTAAAAATTTTAATAGTGTAAACCCTAGATATCCCCTCAGAAAACGGTTCTGATGCAGGAATGCTGGACTGCAGCTGCCAGAAATGTGTCACAGGGCAGCAGCCAATCAGCAGCAAGAAAAAATGAATAATGTTCTCGGATTGGCTCCTTTCAAACCTACCCATGTACAGCGGTATTTCACCATCCCAAGACGTGCTTTCTTTGTGTTTCTCTCCACAGTACCAAAACATTTATACGGTTATATTTTATACGGAAATGTAACTGAACTTACGTTAATACTTATGTTACGAAATTAGTACATTATATTTTTATCAATAATTTAGCACTAAAATGCATGAAAAATTATATATTGCCACGATCAGTCTTAATGGCACAGTAACAGAAACAGCAAGCTTAAAATGGATAAAGAGAGCCTGTTTTGAATTCTCTGTTTTTGTGATGTCACAAAACAAGTATTCCATCTATCTGCCTATTTGGCCTGCACCAGTTTAGCACGGCCAATTCAAGTTATAAGGAATGTTTTAGCCCCAGACTGCTTTCTGAATGAGGCACAGCTAATTAGAGCAGAGGTCATTTACATATTTATCAGTTTTAAAGGCACAGTAACAGAAACAGAGGCTGGAAAACGCTTGTGTAGGAATGAATGACAACTGTTTTTGGTGAAAAAACCACACCGCTGTCAGAATTGGGCCTCAGTGGATGATGCCTATTGGTTGCATGGCTACAGACGTGTATTGGCAACGTTGCAGGCACTGACAGAACGACTGATCTGAGCAGAGCTGTGGTTGCTACCAACAAGCGCTGACAGATTCTTTTGTGTGTGTGTTTGCATGTGTGTATGTGTGTTTGCATGGCTGTGCATATGCGTGTGTGTGTTGCAAGATTCGGCCTTGCCAGCAGAAGCACTTTCGATATACACACTTCTGAACGAAAGACAGCATGTTCATCGATACCCCCAGAATAAAGTAAAGTTCAGAATCGGACTCTCCTCCATCCAGCCTGTCTCTCCTAAACAGAACTGAAGTCAGTTTAACATCAGTATGAGATTCTGACCTTTTTCTCCCACTTCTTAAATTCAGCTCATGAGCAAGAGCTTCCTCTGATCTCAGCCTGATCCCAGTTTAAGATCTTCAAATTAAATTTCTTTTCTCTTACTTCTCTGATCTTTATTCAGCTCAGATCATCAGATCTTCAGATCCACCAGAAGATCCATATAAATGAGTTTCTTATAAATGAGTCTGAAATTTGTCTCAGTGATGAAATTCAAGTCTCGACTCCCAAAGTTAGACAGTTTTGGTCCATATTGTATTAAAGAGAAGAAACTGAGAACCGATGAGAACAGCAGGAGAACTTCTGTCTTCAGTTGATTTTTTCTTTTGCTCCTTATTTCTCCTCAAGCTGGGTTTAGGAGAAACAGGTCAGACTCAATAATCTCCAGATAAGAATATGATTTATTTCTGATCGGACACAGCAAAGACTGTTGTGGGAAGAAAAATATTTCTCTGGAGCCATACCTCTCGACACATCTAACCCTAATTAAACATCTAACCCTAATTAAACATCTAATCCTAAATTAAAATACATGTCGGACCAGCACCACACCTCACCCGCTGGGCCTTGTGAAACTTTATGGTTGTTGATTTTCTAAGTGTAAATTATCACACACCCTCTGCAGACACACACTCCTTTATTACACAATCACTGGTCTGAGCATTGGCTCCATCATCTGGAGACGGCGAGGTTGATCCCTGGTGGCACCACTGCCCTCCTCGGAGATGATCGAGAACTCCTTGGAAAAGAATGGGCACCTGGATCATCTCTGGTCCTTCTTCACCCTCATAACATCCTCATCATTCACTAAAATGTACGTAAATACCATTAAAAAGCCCATTTAAGAGAGAAATACATTTTCCTTATTAATTTGCTTGCTTATAGAAGAGGTTGATGCACCACATAAACATATCATTAAGTCTCCAGTCAACAAGGTCCAATTGTGCAAATGTAGCCCTTTTTTTAATTTTCTGAATATCCTTGTGTCTATTCAGCCTACAGAAATTTGGCCAGTAAGGTTTTTCAGTCTGGACTGCATTCTGAATGTCAGCCAATTGACATGCAGTTCATTTACTTATATGTCAGTCTTACCATCTTAAGTTTTACTACTGCTTTTTTTTCCACCTGGTTTTGGTGCCACTTCTCCTCTGAGGCTGTTTGAGATATTGGCACCGTTCCATCTCTTCCATCTCCATTCCAAGCTGCTCGGCAGCTCAGTGACCCAATTTGAGTCCAAATCTTAACGTTTCCGGGTGTTCATACCCTAAAGGACTCTAAAGTGCAACCGATTGAGAGTTTAAGCGAGACAGTCGTTTTTACTCAACGACAACTTCTTCTCTGCGCTATTTATTATCTTTGTCTTCTCTTTGTTTTATCCCCATGTGTTTCTAGCATCCTTGACCTCTTACACACTTTCACATGCGGCGTGAGCTAAGCCCCAAAAAAACCCTGTGGCTCAACAATAAACTCACTGGTGTCTGAACCCCAAAGTTGCGAGTTCCAATCCCACCAATCGTCAAAAGTCTGGACAAAAGTCTGGAAAGTTTGGGAACACTGTAGTGTCCTCATAGCTCACACTTTGCCTTTTCCTGTAGAAATGCATTCTGGTTTTCTTTGAAGTAGTAACATCATGCAGATTTTTATGGAACATTTTTATTTTAATTTTCCCCCTTATTTCACCTGTGAGCTAGAACTCCTCCACGCGATGTCAACAATGCTGGCAGGGTGAAGGTTAGCAGGTATTTCCTCAGAGTCACCTGAAGGTCCACCACACCTTTGGAAAATCAACATGATTAGAGGGGGACACTAACCCCCTATCCCATTACACCGCACACGTCCTACCCAACCAGAGAGGTCGACCCGGACTGTATCAGACTCTCACTTACGTATGGCTGTGGCATCATAACACATGCGCAGGACGTCCCCGTCATTACATTTGTCTTCCGAAAAGAAGGTGCATGGGCTTGGACTCCACCTTCGACACAAAGGGGACGGACAGTGTTTGTTGTGAAAACTCTCATTGTCCCCTCGTGTCCCGGCAGTCTGGCATTCCAGCCCTAATCATGTGCACCATCAGGGATTGAGCGGAGGCAGCAGGAATGGTAGGAATTTTATTTTTCGCAGCAGTCAGTAAGACCTGGCATGTGCTGAGGTTCACTTTTTCCTTCATCACTGACGTAAACAGCCCAAACGGTGCCACGCCCCCACCCACATACACACAAACAAGTCACATCCACCAGAGTTTATATAAGGAAATACTTCTTTCCTGGTGTTTGGGAATGAACTACCTAGAGTCATCAGTAGCTTTCACTTTCACGACTTTAAAAACGTAACGACAAACAAACAAGACCAGTTTTAACCCACTATACATTTAAAGGGCCCAAATCACGCATGGCACACACGGATCCTTTCACTGTAATTGGGTCCCCAGGCATCATATCAATGCTGCCGTCATTTTCATGTCAGTACCACAATTGAAGAGCAAATTTCCAAAACTCACTCAGTCGTATTTTTACATTTCCTCTTAATGTGCAATAGTATAACCGACCAAAACTCACTCAGTCCTTACATAATACACGGTACAAGATTAGTAGATTTTCCAAAACTCCCTCAGTCCACTCGCACAGTTGCCAGTGCTACTTACTTACTGGTAAACAGAAGTATGTTCACAGTTTTTAAGCAGTTAGCTGTCATTGACTCTATATGTGTCATGTAATAGGATATAAATATTAAACTTGTACATCATTTGGTGACATTGAACATCGATTTACTTAAAAATTGTTTTCATTATATTTTTTAAACAAATTTAAAAAGTTGCACTTTAGAAACATTGAAAAATGACAAGTAACCGTAAAATTTCAATTTAAAAAATGATTTCCTATAAGAATTGCTTCCCAATATGTAAAAAAAAATGCTTTTGGACTAAGTGAGTTTTGGAAATTTGCTCTTCAATTATGATCTATAGAAATCATAAAACTGTGCAATTACTGTTAATCATAATTCATAATCTTTTCCTCCCTGAGTGCAATAACTCTCTGCCCCCATACTCATTAATTTATTTATCTTCTCGATAACAGCGCAATAACTGTACATGCACATGCACATAAAGTACTGTGCAAAAGTCTTGATCCACCCCTAATTTCTTCATACTTTGCTTCCAAAGATCCAGACATTTTTTATTTTTTAATGTGGTCTTCAGGAACAGTTCTGTCATCTCTTCATATGTTGAATCACCTGGTTGGTGCAAAGTTACTATTTTCTGCCAGCCTGTCTGATCTCTGTCACACTGAGGAGATTAAACGAAAGAAACGTGAGCATATGTTTTATTGACAGGCTGCAAAGTGTCTAAAGATTCAAGGAACCTCGATAAAGGAGTTCCAACCACTCAGCATTCAGCACCACCAGTATACTGATCACCGCCTGATCATCTGGAATCAT
>JBBJLS010071498.1:0-11062 GCA_037577275.1 Bryconaethiops microstoma | reverse complement strand
GAGAGAGAGAGAGAGAGAGAGAGAGAGAGAGAGAGAGAGAGAGAGAGAGAGAGAGAGAGGGAGGGATGGAGGGACTGAGAGAGAAGGAGAGAGGCGGATTCAGACTTCTTCACCTGCAGCACATTTGTGTGTTTGTGCGTGTGCGTATTCGTGTGGGCGATGACAGCTTGCCACTGTAATAAACATGGCCGTGCCTCTTAGCTGTCTATTTTTATTAGTCGGCTGCCTTTGCTCAATGTGAATTGGTGGAGAGGCATGCCATTAAGGAAGTGGAGCGATCAGAGTGGAAAATTGTTCGACTTAATGGACTGGTTTGTCATCATTTGTTTAGCACTATTTGTTGTTTACCTATGACACAGGCTATAGAGCCAGTGTATCACATTTAGAGAGATTAGGCCGAACATTCATAAAGCTGTTAAGAGACAAAAGACTGCTTTCCATGTCTTGTCTAAACTGGTCATTCATTTTCTCACTCTGGTGTGAAAGCACCTGTGGCCTTCAATAATGTACACACGTACACAAACACATGCACACATTAATAACCAATACAGTACTATAACTATGTATTGCTATGTCTTCCTCATGCTATGCTTTACCTTGAAGGAATACTCTGACCCTTTTCAATATATTCTTTGCCAGCCTCATCTGTGGCATCTGATCTGTTGCCATTTTGACACACTTCAGCCTGCCTAGCAGACTCTATTATAAATGTCAGACATGGCAACAAGTCAATTCATGCCAGACAGAGTCAAGTCTGGGTGAATACGAGCTGAGTTTTAACTCCGTAGTTGAGAATTTTAGTTTAGCTCCGTTCGTTGCAGGCACTGTGTTGTACAGAAGTAATCATGTCAGGTTCAACACGGCTTTGAATGACAAGGCTTTCATTTTTATGGTCTGACAGAACTGAAGCGCTGCACCTAGTAAGAGCAGAGTTTACAAGAAAGAGGCAAAGAAACTTAAGTTAGCTTTAAGTTTTAGGACACTTCAAAGGAACGTGTTCTGTAACTTACTAACACTTCAGCCACATTAGCTGACAGCTGCTGTAGCAACCCTTTAACCTCAGTAAGCAAAAGGCAATAATTCACTTTTTCCAGTGAATAAAGCAAAAGGTTTTAGTTTCAAACTGAAGACACCCTGAACATGGTTTTATACAGTCTCTCATTCTCTCAAGCAGCTACATGAAGAGTTAAAGAAATTAATTCAGATGTAAAGATGAACATGAACAGGGCAGATGGTGGCCTGGTGGTTAGGGGGTTGCCCCTGCAATCAGAAGTTTGAATCCCAGGATTGCCAGTAGCACCACTGAGGTACCCTTGAGCAAGATTCTGTCCCTGGGCACCATTGTCAGCTGCCCACTGCTTCACTAGGGTGAATGGGTTAATGCAGAAGTGCCGTACTGTGGTATGTTCATGACAAATAGTTCACTTTTCAAGCGTCTTTCACTTTTCAATAAAATTTCAAGCATCTAAACAACAGTACGAAGTGATCTAAGTACACAGCCAAAACATGTTTGGAGTCCAAACTTTGACTTTTCAGTTTCGAAGTAGAGATTGATGTTGCCAATAGTCAGTGTTGCCAGAAGTCAATAGTCACCCAAATGTGTATATGTCCTGAGCCATATTGCTGAGCACATACCACTTTAATGAACAGCTGTATGTGAACACACCTGTAAATGACATTTTTTACAGAACCATTTCTTCAAAATTATGAAAAAACATTGATTGGCATCTGCATATATATTTTCTCCAGTATGGATCTGCCAAATGTTGACTGGCCTAGAATGTTCAAAATAGTAATGGTACTGATTCAACTGCTAATTTAAACCTCATTTATTATCAACTCTAAGTGTCACATAAGCACCATTTAGAGATTGAGATTCATAATAAACAACATGGCAGCAGTCAGAAAAGATATGTTCTGTCATGTTGGATGGAGGTGGGGTGTACTTTTTCAAATAAAAGGAGTATTCAGATTTTAATGGCAAATTGTGGATGTCCATTCTAGGGATGTTTTAGTTTAGCAAAGATTTAAATGCATGTCTGCACTCATAGTCCCTTATACACACACAAACACACTCTCGCTCAGAATAGCAAGAGGTGATTAGTGCTGGTTCCATTCACTGTCACTGAGCAGTGTGGCCCTTGCCAACTTTAAATATGGAGATGCGCTGTTGGTTCCAGCAGATATGACAGGCATGACCTTTTCCCTCCACTTTCTGTGAATCCTATGTTCCATTTTCTTTAAGACACTGAATTGTGGGGCAATTTTATTGTAGAGTTTCCCTCGCAATCATGCCCATTGCCAGTGCAATCCCTAAGCAAGAGGCCTATGTTCTGGTTTGGAAATGTGTAAAGTTTGGACAGCTAGATGTTCTAGTAATCCCAAGTGCTTTGCCTTCTTTCAACTGACACATCAGCTACCAAAAATGTGATTGCAGCAGATTGTTAAACTCTGCATCCCACAGAAATGAAATAAAAGTATATTCCAGTGCATGTTGAATGAAACACACAAGCAACTGGCCTATTCATGCTCTGTCCACACAATCATTTTTTTCCATAACAACTGTTGCAAGGTTGGACAAGCTTTTACAGAGCAATGGCAAACATTAAACCTCATTCATTTTGAGTTTCTGGTTTGAAATGCTACTCTACTGAAATAGAGCATGTTGTTGCAGCTTATAAAAACTAAGCAGTGATTAAACTACAATCTGCTGCCATTAGGAACCGTAATGAAAAGCTGGATGTTTGAGTGGGTTGAGTTTTAAGGTTGTTTTTATGGAAAATATTTGTATGGCTGTTGACTTCTGCTGTTTGTTAGCAACATTAGTCTTGTAGCTCCATTTCTAAATTAAAGAAGCACAATTTGGATACCAAGCATGTATTTTCTGAACTTTCACTTTTAGGAATGCACCAAAATTTCAGCAACCAGGAAAGCTTTGACTGAAATTTGTCAAAAATGGCATGAAAGAAAAAACAACTGAAATTTTGGGCTAAAACTGAAATTACAGTGTTTCAAAAGCTGTTTATTTCTTTTGCTCTAATATAACAGCCAGTACAGAGGTGTTCAAACTGTTCCAACAGACCCTTTGAACTATGTTATTGTTTCTCCAAGGGATATTAGACAAGCAGTTCTGGCACTGTTCAGGCCAAGTATCATGAGATACGAAGACTGAGGTTTGAGTCCATGTGAAAATCCTTGAACCCCTTAAAACACTTGGTTACTGCTAAGCAGCAGAAAGAACTGTCTCTGCTAATGCCATGTGTAGTTCTTTAATTGAAAAAAACAAAAACAAAAAACAGACAACAGAACTAAACTGCAAATCATAGTTTTTTGACCAAAAATGGTTTTTGAACAAATATAGTATAGAATTTAATATCCCTGTTTGCTTTAATGAGGAGTTAAAGAAATAAATCCACTAAACATTCATTTTCTGTAACCACTTATTCCACACTAGGGTCGTGGGTACCCAGAGCCTATCCCGAGGTCAAAGGGGGGGATCAGTGGGGACTCAAACGGGGCAGGGAGCCAGCCCACCACAGGGCGCACATACACACCATTCACTCACAACTACAGTCAATTTAAAATCCTCAATTTACCTGAGACGCATGTCTTTGGACTGTGGGAGAAACCCGGCGACCCTGGAAGAAACCCACGCCACCATGAACATGCAAACTCTGCACATACCCCGATTCGAACTCTCAACCTTGGAGGTGTGAGGCAACAGCGCTACCCACTGTGGCACCATCGGGCCCTCCATTATTTGAATTTGGTTTAGAATTTAATTTCAAATGGCCTATGTACATTCCACTTACCCCCTATATAGCTGATTAACAAAGACATGTTTGGAGTCTAATTTTACTTGTTTCATTTCGAACTGGAGGCTAACGCTGCCATCAAACCTTATAAGTCAATTGACACCCAATATTTACCAAATACCAAGTTTTAAGGATATTAACAGAATTTACTGTTAATAATTAAATTGCCTTTGATTTCTGGTATTTGTTAGCAACATCAACCTTGCAGCTCCAGTTCTAGAGAAGCAAAATGTGGGCTCCAAACACGCCTTGGCTGATTGGCTGATTGATTTGAAAATTCTGTGAATGGAAATTTTTGCAGAACCTTTCCTTTAAAATGATAGAAAACATAAATATAATAGTGTGTGTCTAAACCTTTGACTGGTATGAACATATATGTAGTACCTGGACCTGCCAAACGTGAAACAGCCTAGAATGTCAAAAACAGTAATGTTACTGATTCAGCTCATTTGAACCTTACTGGGATTTTATTATTTAAATAAATTGTCACACAATCATAGGGACTATTAATAGATTAAGATTCATAATGAGCAACATGCTGGCGTTCCTTTATGGGGTTGGTTTACTGGAGCAGAAACATTGCTTCCATCCCACGCTGCCTCAGTGACAGTATGTGTGTGGCTATGTGGGTTTTGTCACCCAGACAGATGACCACTTCGTGCTGTCTTGTGTCTTGTGTGCTGTGTGTACTGTGTGTATTATTGAACACCTAGAGTGAGAATTGTTTTGGCTTCGCTCTCTGGCTTGGGGGTTGTTTGTGTAATGAAAACTTGGACAGGGAGCTTCACTTCTGATTCTCATCAGATTAGTCAACAGTGTGTGGGCACCTAATGAACTCCTAATTTACTAACTTCCCTTTGTCTCCCTGTGCTGCACAAGAACCCACCTCACATGTTTAAAACTCACTAGTCCAGTGCTGCTGGGAATTTGAATTTCCGTCTTCATCTTGCAGTACTCAATTTTCATCCGACTTTATCACACATCAGTACCAAAGTCAGCCAGAATTCATTTTCTACATAAACGTTTCCCAGCCTCTCTTTATCCTGTAGCACAGAATAACTCCTTCAATAGGAGTTTCTCCGCTTGATCAAGCAACATACGATTTATGTCTCAAATTAGCTTTTTAGTTAAGTGCTGTAACTACAAGGCTAATGTTGTTAAAAAAACACGAAGTTAATTGTCACCCACACTGTTTCTAAAAAAATAATACAACTCAAAACACAGTCAGCTCTTCATTAAGGTGGCATAGACTTGTAGATGTGGTTTAGGCCACAGTATGACTTACTTTGAGATATAAAAATGAGCAAAAGTACTACAGGCAGCCAATTCAGTCAATGCCAGCTGGTTAACCTTAAGAAGGGCTGATTTTCACAAAAAGTGATTCTAGATCAGCTCTTCTGCTGTTAAGGAAGATTGTAAAAAAAGACACTGTAGTCTATAGTGGCGGTCCATTGTGTTTCACTACACAGTGAATTTTAGTTCATTTTTATAGGTCCAAGTCATTCATACTGTACTCTAAACCACATCAATTTATTACATTTATTACATGATATGACTTACTTTAAGCTATGCAGTGTACTTACTTTGAGCCACGAATGTAATAAACCCCGTTCACAAGTCTGCTCCATCTAAATGAAGAGCTGGATGAGGTTTGAACATGTTAAAGATTTGGGTAAATATTGACTTCCAGCGACTTGCTAGCGACTTTAGCCTCATAGTTCCAATTCTGAACTAAGGAAGCATGTCTTAATTGATCAACTGGGGCAAGTGCATAATTGTGTAGATGCCTTTACAACTGATATATGTACTGTACAGCTGTTCTGTACTGTACCTCATTCAAAAAGCATCCAGGGCTGAAACATTCCACGTAACATCAGCATGAATGGTTGGAGCCACATTGCTAAAGTATAGACTGAATAATGGGATATGTGCAAGTGAATAAAGGGATATAATAAAAACAACAAATTCAAAACAGGCAGAAATTTTAAATAATCTAGTAAATGTAAAAAAAAGAGAGAATTTTGGTTGCCCATGATATTTTGGTTGCCCATGATGTGGGCCTCTACTTTGGCAAATGAAGCTAACAATAAAGCAGAAGTTAAATCTTGCATTTGAGTTTTACTTTTTTCTAGTTCTGGTTAAATTACTTGAGTAATTACATGACATGATAATAACCCAGCACCAATAATTACAGAATAATCAAGGGTGCTTTAAGACAGAGCAGGTTTTAGCACATGCTCTGAAAGTAAATGTAGTGTTCTTCACAGCATGGTGTTTACCACAGCACTACTATTTATTTTCCAATTAGTCTTTGTTTATCAAAGAACTCAGAATGAGTTACATGAGGCAAGCAGTATAGGCAGTAAAGAAAATGTTTATGCTTTTGTGTTAACTGGTGGAAATTTCCCATGTGAAGTCACACATAAAAATAAAGTAAAAGCATGCATGTTTTTGTGTAAGGTGATGCCACTAAATTGTAAATAATCATTCATATCCTGCTAAAATTAAATAACATTCTATTTCATTTTAATAGGTATTATAAATAACACCAAAGAAAACCTCAAAAATCCAGATATGTATGAGAGTAGGTGTCTCACCATTTTCCACCTTGTTTTGCATCCCCCATCAAATATATGTGCCTGAGGAAGAAAAGTGTATTTGCTTTTAACCAGTAAACACAGCTTGACAATGTTTAGGCTTGTCTTCCAGTTTCGTATGAACATTTGGGCAGAATACTTCCCTTTTGTGCCTTAAACTGGTGCAGAGGCTCAGCACATTAGGCCTCAAGTTTCAATATTGTATGTTAAGATTGATTTTTAAAAAGAAACATCAGGATCAGTCACTCATGATTACATTACATTGCATAAGTAATCTCCATTGGATTTCAGCGCAAGGGCTTCTCGTCTATTGCAGCTAATATAAAAATATTTTTCTTTTACTCTCTCTCTCTCTCTCTCTCTCTCTCTCTCTCTCTGTGTTAAACTAATTTAGCAGAATATGAGTGTGGCCTTTTTATTTATTTACACTAACTGAGATCAGTTTCTTGTACTAAATAATTCATCGTAAACACAAGCTGCAGTGCCAACAAGCAGACGCTAAGTCCATTGCCTTGGCCTGGGAGCGAGATGTTGTGACCCAGCCTCAGCTCATTAGTTTGATAGCAAAGGTCTTTGAACAGAATTTGGTGCTAAGAATGTGGGAGTGGACTGGTCCAATTATTTTGTCTGGTTTTGCCAAGGCAAATAATGGAGTAGATCGCTCCATGCTGGTTAATGCTTGAATTCAGGAAGGCATTGGGTGAAAAGGCCAGAATTAACCAGGCATAATTGTCACCAATCTCTAGCACTCTTGAGCTTAGAGGAGTGGGTCTGCGGCTGTAATTAGGCCTGGAAGGCATGAAAAGCATCCTCACCATTTCTTTCTCTCTTTCATGTATGCTCTTCTCTCTCGTTCTGTCTCTCTCTTTCTCTCTCTCTCTCTCTCTCTCTTTCTCTCTCACACACACACACACACACACACACACACACAAACATACACACACTCCGGCCTATATGAGAAGGTACATGTCAGCAAATCAAGCCTGCAGCTTTAGACATGTCTTTGAAAAGAAGGAGGTATAAAGGTGGAGAGGGAGGGAAAGAAAGAGAGATTATATTGCCTTATTGTTGCTCAAAAGGAGCTGTGATTTCCACTTTAACACTTATCTCTTTGCTCTTCAGAATCTGACTATTGTATTTTTCTCTCTCGTCTTCTTTTTCCATTGATGTTTCTTCCCAATTCCTGTCCTATTTTCTCGGTTCCTCTCCATTCTCCACTATCTGACCCCCATCCTCCCACCCACCTACCCCCATCCTCCCACCCAACTATCCCCATTCTCATTATTATTCTCTAGTTTGGAAGGACAGAGGTCATTGACAACACGCTAAATCCGGATTTTGTCAGGAAGTTCATCCTCGACTACTTCTTTGAGGAGAAGCAGAACCTTCGGTTTGACTTGTGAGTTGTTATTTAAAGATCCTCTTGTAGAGTGAGAAGATTTTGGAAGTGGAGAAACTGGGAGTGCAAAGATTAGGATCAGTTGTGATATTCCTCAGCCAATTTGGCCTTTTTTTCAGCCAAATTTCATAACCCAGAGCTCACACTGTGGGAGCTAAATCAAACAAAAATAGCCTACATCACAAAATGAATAATATTATTTGCTCTTTAATGGGCCAAAGTGCCATTTTAAATTCTTAAACGATTAAAAATCAGTCCCCTTTTTAAATAACATGTGTCCAATAAAATACTACAATGAAAGTAAGACGCAGCTGGCTGTTCATCACAGTGAGTCCTGCAGAATTATGTTAAGACATTTTCATACAGGTGTAGTAGCCCAATTCAAATACAGTGCTAGAGCTCCTACCTGCCTATTACCCATCTGTTATACACCTGCAACTAAGATCAGCAGAAATCCAAATAATGCATCATCAAACTGAGATTATGATCTTGGCCACTACCAGTCTTGTATCCCTAGTACAATCTCTTGTATTCTGTTGCATAATTACTCTTACCTTATCGTAGGGGCAAATTATTCTTTTTTTTTTTACTCATTATAAAACACTTGTTGTTTTGTTGAGTATGAATACTGAATGCCGGAGGTTTTAATATTAATACCTTCGGGGTTCACTTTGAGTTTCACTTCTATCAAAGATGTTGAGTTTATATAGGATCTCACTGATACTAAATGACTCGCTCAGTTAGCTTTTAAGTGATGGATATGATAAGACTTTTGTGGTTTTAGGAGTTAATCAGTATTACTGATTATTTCTCAGACAGAAATGATTTTCCATTTCTACTTCAGACAGAAAGTCCCCTCAAAAGACTCTAACCAAGGGCTCAATTTCAGAGTTACTCTTTTGTTTGTGGCTTGTTATCATTACCCTTACTCAGACATCTTTGCGTCAGGAGATGAAGTGTCACAGATCATGCTCAGTTCAAATGGTCAGTTAACCCAGAATGGTTCTTACTTATTTGCACACTTAAACATGAAAAGCTGTATTTGTTCCTCAGAGTTGGGTTGAGATTGGCGAATTGGCTTGAATTGCTTAGCTTTTTCTAATATCGAGTGTCAAATAAATGCTGTTATTTATTATTGTTGTTACAGTGCCGGTACCTTAAAAAACTAAATTTCCCTTTTTTTTACATAGTGCAGAAATATTGTACTCAGCAGTCTGTATCATCAATATTAACAAAAATAGCCTATTATGAATTCACTGTTTTCGTAATGCCAATAAACCCAATGCAATTGCATTAATCTATACAAACCTTAATATACATCAGACTTTTCAGTATACAACATTTAATCTCTGCCCATTCACTCTGATGTTTTTTTGAAAGGGCCCCATACAGGACAGCCAACCAGGACATAAGTCATTTACATATATCAGACGCAAAGGTAATATTGCAGCCCGTCTGATTCTAAGACATGTTTTTGCTGTATAAATCCACAGCTTAAACTAATTATCTAATTGTCCCTTGATTAACAGGCTGTTGCGCAGTTGTGACATTTGGGATCTGTGAAACTATCGAAAGGAATGATGAAAACATATCAAACATGTTGAATATACACAAAATAACATTTTGATCTTGGTAAATTCATACATCACTAGTTATTGTAAGTACAGGGGAACTATTTGAGTACAGACTGTTGTTCATTTAAAATTATGCAAAAAGTCCCCCACAATAGCCAATTTCAGTTCCTTAGGAAACTCACATTGTTTTTGAGTATGCTTGCCCTAAAGCCATCTTTACCTGATTATTTTCAGATGTAGCACTAAATTAAAATATAGTCTTAAGTTAGAATGAAACATTTTACACTGTACTTCTGCCCAAGCCATCTGAAGGTGGGAATAAAAATGTATTACAGGTACTGATCAGAATTACAGGTACTGATTAGAATCCAAAGATGGCGGATCCAGCTCTAGAGATGTCCTTGTCTATTTTTCAGATATGATGTTGACTCTAAAAGTCCAGACCTCTCAAAACACGTGAGTACTGCCTACACGTAACCATTAAAACCTTCTACATGTAAATCAGTTTTGTAACTCAGTATCCAAATATGTTGTATGAATGTAATGGGTCCCTCTAAAGGATATCATGCTCCTTGGAAATAAAGTTTGCATTACATTCTGTACACTAGATATTTGATTTCATTTCACTTTCAGCTTGAAATATTTATGATTTGAATATATTCCTTAAACTGCTTTACATTTATACTGTGTATTAGTGACGCTTTTTGAATCCACACTGCAAAAGTATCTATGCCACTCTGCTGGTTTCACGACCAATCGGGCTTCTTGTAGTACTGTTTTTTTTTAGGGGATATTAAAGACATTTGCTTAGAGACCAAAGTGGACACAAAAAGCACAACTCATCCATATGATTCAATAGGATAATCATAGATTATCGTAACATTAACACATGTTTGGATACTTGCTGATTTGTATGTTGTTCTATCATCAGAAATTACTAAAATCCATTGGTGTTTGTCATGTAGTCTTCATCAACAAGATAACACCCCTCTCACCCTGATTTGACCATTCTTGGTTATACAGTAATGGAGTCCTTGGGCCTTTTTATGGCCACCATTTTGTTTGTGTCTTATCCTTTCTGTTACATGCTGTACTCTGTTGATAACATGGCTGCCTGCCCTCCCTCCTGGAAGCCCTCAGAATGCAACGTACGTCTAAAGTCTTTCAATCTATTACCGTAGCTAGTGAAGAGAGCTTGTAGGGAGTGGGGAACATGACAAGCTTTAAGCTCTAAATCTATACATGCCTCCCCCCCGCCCCAACTCTCTCTGTCTGTCTCTCCCTCTCTCTCGCTCTCTCTTTTTCTCTCTTCCCTCCTGTTCCTCTAGGATTTCCTTGGGCAAATGTTCTGCACGCTGGGTGAGATTGTGGGGTCACCAGCAAGTCGACTGGAGAAGCCTCTTGGGTAAGTGAAACAATGAACCAGTCCCTAGTGTGAGTTCCTAAAGGGTTAGTGGACGCTGAGGTCCAGACCTTGGTAGTTTCACGTTTAATCATGTAACAACATAGGCCTGATGACATAGCTGTCAAGCTTCATGGGTCATTTTTGCCTCTGCTGGAGTCTCACAGCTGTTAACATAAATGTCATGGATTATCACACTCTTTTCGTCTCTCTGGCCCAGCACAGCATCATCACAGTAGCAGCCAATTAGAGGCTGCAGTAGTATATACAAATAT
>JBBJLS010071497.1:0-11064 GCA_037577275.1 Bryconaethiops microstoma | reverse complement strand
AGTGTATGTGTGTGTGTGTGAGTGTGTGTGTGAATGTATACTGTACAATACAATCCCAAACACACTGACAATACAGTCAAAGCACTTCTCCAGAAAAAGAAATCAGTCATGGAACACTATCAGTCATGGATTGGCTTCAACAAAGCCCAGATCTCAACATTACTGAAGTAGTGTGGGATCATTTAGACAGAAAATGGAACAAAAAGCAACTGATATCCAAAGAAGAGCTTTAGAATGTCCTCCAAGAAGCCTGGAGAACAATTCCTGAAGACACTTAAAGAAATGACAGGACAGCTTGGCTAACAGAGTTGGAAATGGTGCTCAGAAAAAATACTGACTGGTTTGCATTAAAGCTGGTTAGAATTAAATACACTCTCTATATGTTTATACTGTATTCACATAATATACTAGAAAGTAAAAAAAAAATAAAAATAAAAAAAAAATATATATATATACACGTACATATATATATACACACACACATATTATATATATATAAAATACCATAATGTCTTTGTTGCTATAGGATCCAATAACTGACTTCTATTAAATAATAAATAATTCAGTCATCATAAAAAGCACTGCAGTGTTTGCCACAATGGTGTGAAGACATGATTTCTGCCCAAAGCACAAAGTGGCTTTTTTTCATATTTGATTTTCTGTGTATACTCTTCCTCCCCCACAACCCCCCGACACACACAATCCCCTTCACCCCCTACTGTCCAGTCCTCTGGTAGCGTTCTGTTTCTCGGCTTTACTGTGATCGGTCCAGAATAAACCTCTACATTTTGTGAAATTTTCCATATCTGCTCAGATGTTTAGAATCACTGTCCTAGGGGCAGGATCTATTTTTGTTCCAGCTTCAGCTTCTTCACAGGCAGCCTCATGTCCTGTGTTCCGCGGTTCACTGTGAAACTCACATTTGAACACACTGAACTATAATACTCCCACCACCATGACATCAGATTCCTTTCTGGTTTCTGCTCCACTAGGGCTACACAAAAAACAGTAATACACAAGAAATCTGTGAGCTATAGACTCTTTAATGTATCTTGTTTAAAGTATTTGCAGGTTACTCATTTAGGACTGAGCAGCTGTGGATGTGTGTCATTTGTTTGAGCCGCTCTATAGCAGAGTGGTTCAATCACACTGAGAGTGGGGTTCGAGCCCCCGCATGGATAACCATGGCCCCTAAAACTACAATACTTAGACCCATTATTGAATCTCTCAGGATGTGTTTACTGTTGGACATCATATTACAATAAAAATACAATAAACGTGCCGACCTAAAGCACGTGACCCGCCCCTTCAGCTCAGAAAAAATGATCAAAGCAGAGCAACTAAAAAGCTGACGAGAACTTAATCAGGTTAACACATTCACTTTCCCAGTTTGGAATTGATGCCAAGAGATCAGCTTGGCTCTTTGTGACGAAGCTAAGATCTGTTGACTCATGACGCCTGGGAGGCAGCGCTGGAATGTTTTGTCAGGATCACGTTTAATGCTGGGACGCTTATTGTCTTCTCGGCTCTCCTCTCAAGTTTGCTTTACTGCAGTCTAAACATCCTAATAAGGAGCTTCTCCAATTACCCTCAGGCTCTCCTGACCTCACACACCACTTGCATGGTCCAGCGGGTCTGAAATACTGTCTTTAATACAAGCGTCATCCATCAAATGATCTGTGCTCTTAAGGTAATAAACTTATTAACCTTAAATTTTCTCTACCTGTCATAACTGTGAGGTCCTGGGCTGCACTAAAGGAATGTCATGATGTCACTGAAGATCCGTTTTAGGTCATAGAGGTTCATTAATATTTGAGTTGGTTCTAAAATGGTAAATCTCTATTGACCTTCTGTCCCCTATTGGCCAATGTGTGCAAATACAATAGAAAGCGATTTTAATCCCATAAAACCTAACCAACAATTCAATCCATATAAATGTGGTCTTTCAGCGAGCTCTAACAAAGTCACTCCTAAATCTTCTGACCTGTAGGAGCTGTAGATTTTTAGTCGTTCATAAACATCTACAACAACAAGAACAGGTTATGTAAGAACAGGTTAAACACTGTGCAGTGCAGAACAAGTAGGTGAGTAAGGTAAAACCGGCAGGGTCAATACTAATGAGAAGCTGAGGGGTATATTAACCCTTAAAGGTCACGAGTGATAAATATTAATTATTTACCACCCACAGCTCACTGAAACAAGAGATGTTCCATTAGTGTGGATAAGCTTTCTACTGATAATACATATAAGTGGACACATTTTAATTAGATAATTTGGCAAAAAGTAAAAGAAAACAAACAATTTATTTATTTATTTATTTTAAAGAAGCTTTCTCGTGGGGAAAAATAGTGACTATGCAATAGTTTTGGCACCCCAGGTCAAATGACATTTTGTGCAAATTCTCAGGGAACCTGTTAATGCTCTTCAGAGAGCATGTGAGAAGAAACGAAACAAACAATTGGAAAAAAATGAGGCATCATCTGAGGGAACCGGTGCGCAATCCACTCCCTCATGACATCTTCCATAGTCCGCCGCTCTGAGACGCTTAACTAGTCACAGAAAGCTGTCGCTCTGTCTCGCCATGCACCTAAACACGGCTCGTTACAACAGCAGCAAGCGGAAAGACGCCGCCGTTCCATCCCACAGACGGTCTGGCGGTGCCCTCTAATGAGAGGGGTAAATTCCTCTCCAGCTGCAGGTTTAATTAGTGGCTGCCATGTGGGCCGATCATCTGGGAGCACCTTGATGGGCGGTACAGGCTGTGCCAGCCGGAGCCAGGCCTGCATGCCACTCTGTCTTGCTATAATGATCTCCACCGCATGAAACTGCCGTGACTCTCAATGACTGCTATGCCTACGTCACAAAGCTCAAAACGTTTCCTGTAGTTTGTCAATTACCCTTTGGAAAAGGAGCGAATCTCTGATTTGGAAGACTATTAATTTACTCATCTCATGCAGAAGATGGCCCTCGGTAGCAAAATGATTTCAAACCAAGCTGGAAAGGAGAACTGGGCATTTAACTCATGGTGGCTTTGAGGAAACGTGAACAGCATAAGATGCTGAAATCAGCATGAAATCAGAGTCTTCACCTTTAGCAGATCTGGCGATAACCAGAACCTGGACCTGGACGAAATGAGCCTCAAAAGGTCACTTCATTGGTGGAAAAAATCTCTCCTTCTGAGAACACAGTAGAACACAGTGTGGTTTCAGTCAAACGCCTCCTAACTCGCTAACAAGTAGGTGCTGTCAAGGTAACAATGCTTCAGCCCACTGCAATGGGCCAAATGACCTCAGAAAAGGTCAGCATGCTAGGCTTTGCTTTCATGGGCTGTGATGCCGTGTTCCAACCCCACAATCAAGGACTAAAATTAGAAAAGTCTGTGCCATCTTTGGAAGGAGATTATTCTCAGATGAGAAATCCGGAAGCAGTAAAGGGAGAAGCCAGTAAAGGGTGAAGCTAGTTTGTGACAGTTGGATCTCAAGCCCATTTGAGCTAACCCTTGCCAGGGCAGGGGGCAACCCGGCTACGCCATCATTTCCTGTGTTTGCATCTGGGAATACGCATTCCAAAAACAACATTCCCAGATGGAAAATTTTGCACTGTACCCCAAAGCGGCTCAGCTTCTCTCACTAACGAATGTTCACTGAACCCACAGTGAAACAACGCTCTCATTCCAGGCAAAATGTGGAACGTAAGCAGCATCAGTATCTCATCAGCAGGCACCCGGGGCAGTGATGATACTGAGCTAACGACCAGGAGAACATGATGCACCCTAACAAACACAGGTTCCCACAAATACAGGTTCCTACAAACACAGGTTCCTACAAACACAGGTTCCTACAAACACAGGTTTCTACAAATACAGGTTCCTGCAAACACAGTTTCCCACAAATACAGGTTCCCACAAACACAGGTTCCTACAGATACAGGTTCCTACAAATACAGTTTCCCACAAACACGGGTTCCCACAGACACGGGTTCCTACAGACACGGGTTCCTACAGATACGGGTTCCTACAGATACGGGTTCCTACAGACACAGGTTCCTACAAACACAGGTTCCTACAGATACAGGTTCCTACAGATACAGGTTCCTACAGATACAGGTTCCTACAAACACAGGTTCCTACAAACACAGGTTCCTACAGATACGGTTTCCTACAGATACAGGTTCCTACAAACACAGGTTCCTACAGATACAGTTCCTACAAACACGGGTTCCTACAGATACGGTTTCCTACAGATACAGTTCCTACAAACACGGGTTCCTACAGATACAGTTCCTACAAACACGGGTTCCTACAGATACAGGTTCCTACAAACACAGGTTCCTACAAATACAGGTTCCTACAAACACGGGTTCCTACAAACACGGGTTCCTACAAACACGGGTTCCTACAGATACAGGTTCCTACAAATACAGGTCCCTACAGATTTTTCATATTTTGGGACCTACACTTTTAAAATAGGTGCAATAAAGGGATAGTTAAAAAACAAGTGTAATTTCAAAACAGTCATTTCTGTTTAAAGGTATACAGCAAGATATACTGCGTTCTAAACTACACCCACAAGTCAGTTCCACCTAAACAAAGAGCTGAATGCAGGTCAAGAGAGTTTAAGGATGTAGATTTCCGTGACTATTGACCTCTAGTGTTTGTTAGCTACATTAGCAGTGGCTAATTTACATTAGCAATTTGGACTGTCTTCCCTGGCAGAGTATAATATTGTGTAAATTTGATTGTTCATAAGACCACTACTGTGGACCCCTCACTGGGTTCCTGTGGTTCTCCGTTAGATTTATAACATTTACCTTTGTTTAATGCTCACCTACAGAGCCAAAACTGCTCGAGCTCCATCTGACCAACAAGCTCTGATCAGACCACAGCTCTCAGCTCCACCTTCTCAGAGCATCAAGCACTGCCTGACTCTTCTCAAAAGTCCAAGACCAGCATCAACACTTTTGACACCGAAGTGGTGGAACAAAGTTCTTGAGATGCTCACTGTCTTCAAATGGAGACTGAAGACCCACCTCTTCCCTGGGCACTGAGGTGAACATCGACATCTTCATCTCAAAAACCCACTTAACTAACACAGATTTTACAAATAACTTTTAAAAAAAAAGCCCAGGTGGAGGACTTGTTCCATTTCTGGTAGAATCCTGTTCTACTAGGAGCTGTTAATTTTAAGTCTGGGTTTACTGTTGTGAGGGATGTGTTTTCTTGTGGAATAAAAATGAATCCTGTCTAAATTTTATTTAAGGATTCAAAACCGCAGCAGAGTTTAAGTCCACTGGATTTGGTCCTTCAAGCTCGTTTCCGTTGCAGATTTGAGCGCTGCCGCGGCACGAAAGCCCAGGAGGGAGTTTCCGTCAGCGCAGCAGTGACTAATCCGTGCATTACTTACAGTGCAAGGAGTGTCCCGATTACAGCACAGTGGTGTGAACATCCTTCGCATGATCCCTGTGTGTGGCTGAGGTAATGGGTTTAGATGTTTCTGGCCAGGCGAAGCGCGTCGTGGTGATGCTGACCCTAATCTGATCAAATTCTTCCTGATGACATCACTGGCCACACCTGGGCAGGAAGGTGTGATCCTACATGGGATATCTCAGGGGACGTCCCTGACTCAACACTAAGCCTCTGAGGATCCCCTCCAGGCACGTCACGGCCCCTGTATCCTCCATCAGCATGGGAGAGCATATCAGGCAATTATGAGATCACTATGGTTTATCTGTGGGGGGTTTGGGACATACCTGAGAATCGAGTCTGCACACGTTCTTTTCCAAGTTCCACCTCAATTCAATTTTTAAAATATCATTTTAAAATTAGGATGGTAGAAGCCTAGAAGAGAAAACACTTGCCTCTGAACCTGATGACCACAAAGCTGCAGGTTCAGACCCCCACTTTCTACCATTGTATCCTTGAGCAAGACACTTAACCCTCAGTTGCTCCAGGAGGACTGTCCCTGTAACTAATGATTGTAAGTCGCTCTGGATATGAGCATCTGCCAAATGCCATTAATGTAAATGTAATATTGCTTTACACAGCAGACCCTCCCCCTAAACATTTTACACTGCTTTACTTTACATTAGTTCATTTTGATTTAATTCCATTGCCATTTTAACCTTATTATATTGATTTTCTATGTATTTTTTAATTTCTTTAATTCTTTTATTTTTAACTTCCTTCTATTTTTAGGCTTAATATTTGTATTATATTCCTGTAAAGCACATTGAATGACCTTTGTGCATGATGATGAGCGAGCTTGACTTGATTTGACTTTAAATGTCCGTAGGACATCTGTGCTGAATGACTTGTTTTGTTCTCATCCAACACATATGACTTTAATGTTCACTTAGTGTTAACAGTATAAAGAATGAAAGAAGGAAAGAAAGAAACAAAGAAAGGAGAAAGAAGGTTCAGCCCCCTACTGGTCGTGCTGAGGGGGAACAGTGGCAGATAAAACTCTGAGCCTGAGGAAGCTCTGAAGTGAGGCAAGGCTGTGGGAGCGCTCTGTGATTCATGCAGCATTGTGGTTTACATTAGTCAGGTTAAACCTGGACGTGTTCTGGGTCACAGTGATTCTTTAGAAATTCTAAGATGACAGTTACGCAAGAGCTTCCAAAAACAAGTGAAATGAAAATGAAAGCACTTAATGTCACTTTAAGAATAGAGCAAAGATGTTCGGAACACTGGATATCCAGAAACACTGAATTCTAACGTGTTTATCTGGAAATCTAAAACACTGAAGATACTTTTTTAAAAAGCTGGACTTAAGTAAATTACTTGATTATTTGAAGTTAAGTCTATAATTTGATTTAACCAAGCTTAAAAACGGTATATCATTTCTAAAAGTATCAAAAAATAAGTAATACTTGCTAGAAATTTGCTGTTTTGTTTCATATATTTTCTGAAATTCTGATATTATTCCAAGCAAAAAATCTATTTGTTTCAAAATACGTGAACTTTACAGTACTTTCATGTGCAATCTGGGATGTCAGTTTTCTCCGCAATTTAGTTGTTTTCAATTTTCCCCGTTAATCAGGTCTGGCCCAATCACTTTTTGATATTGACCTTCAGTATGTATGTATGTACTGCTGTTAAGTTAAGAGCGATTTGTAGACTTGAAATGAGTTCCATTAGGAAAAGTTCCATTCTCATCTTTTTTGAAGTTTCCTCCGTATTTGAAGTTTCCAGTTAGCATGATTCTCTGGAATAAAATGTGCACTTCGTGGAAAGTGTTTGCAGGGTCACAGTCAGGACCGAAATGTTCTGCAGAAACATAAAAGGAAGGGCATCTGCAATTGAAATCTCCAGTTAAATGAACAGAATGTGTTCCTGGAATAAAAGGAGCCTGGCGCAGCAGGAGGGAGAGTCTTTTTAGAGGAGGAGAGCGGGAACCTCCCTGTGATGCAGGGACAGGGAAGATTTTTCCAGATGGCTGAACGTCCGCGTCAGGGTGTCAGACTTCAATCCTACCAGGCTGCAGCATACATATCTCTCCTTTGCTAGGCAAATATCTCTTCTTTGCTAAGTGCCATTCACTAAAGCATCCAGGAGCTGCTGGGTCTGGTGTCTGGCCTCTTAAAGCTGGAAGACCTTTTACAGCAACCGTGATCAGCCAAGCTTTGCCAATTATTTAATTTACTAGAGTGTAAGGACGTGCCTGTGTGATGGAGAAGGAGCAGCTAAACATAGACAGATTCAATATCTATGTCTGTTCATTTAATATATTAAAAAATAGACATGGGACAGGTCACATTTCATGTATTATTTTTTCCAATATGTTCAAATGAATAAATTAAAAAGTACAAGTAGAGGATATATTTTACTTAGAAAATCAACAAAATATGTCATTTGTCTGATATACATGGTTCCGGGTGGTCCAAACCATTGAGGAACATGTAATAAAATATACTGAGAAACATCTACCCAGCCATCCATTCTCTGAGCCACTCGTCCATAACTAGGTTGGTGGGTGGGGGGGATCCTAGTACTCACAGGATGAAAGGAGGAGACACACCCTATACAGGTTGCCAGTCTGTATATTGAAAAACAGTAACGTGCCGTTACATCCCGCTGGACTGATTACTGCAAAGCTGTTTTCATTGGACTTCCTGAAACGACCATTAGAAAGATACAGCTTATTCAAAATGCTGCTGCTAGAGTTTCGAACAAAACCCAAGAAAAGAGAGCACACAAACATTTTTAGAACTGAATCCAAAGTGCTGCTAATTGTTTAAAAGTCACTCAGTGGTTTGGGTCCTGACTATATCACTGAGATGTTCAATGAATATCAGCCTGGAAGGTCTCTTAGATCAGCTGGAGCTGGTGAGCTGGTGGCAGCCAGATTAGAATCTAAACACAATGAAACATCATTTATTCGTTATACTGCCCACTGTTAGAACCAGCCCTCCATGGAGATCAGATTGTTACCAGTTTTAAAAAGAAACTTAAAACCGTCCAGTTTTCCGCTGCTTTAAGTCACCAGTGAGATCTGCACAAAAATCATGCACATGTATCTGTATTCTTATATATTGCTTCATTTACCTTTGTTTAATGTTAAATCCTAATTTTATTCTCTTTCAGTATTGTGGTTCCTTTTATTGCCTACTTCTCTTTTTTATGCTTTTACACTTATTTTCTATAAAGCACATTGAACGATTCTGTGTGTGATAATGTCCAATACAAATAAACCTTCCCTGCCTTTATTTTGCCTATAACATGAACAATGAGTGGAGGTACGAGGTGTATCTAATAAAGTGGCCGGTGTGTGTGAATATAAGACGTGAGGTGGGAATCGATGACAGCTATTAGTGGGAGAAAAGGGAGGGCGGGTGCAATTTTCTTGCTCGTTATCTTCTTTATGAGTCAGCTATTATAACGGCAGTGTAAATCAGTAATGCACTGAAACGCAGCCCCCTGAAATGCTCCGGATGTGCTGATTCAGGTGGGCGTCTGCACTCCAGGGGTAATTAAATAAAACCCACACGCCGGACTTCAACCCTATTCCACCGGTGGTGGAGCTCAGTGGTGCGAGTTGGGCAAGATGCAGGTGGGCACTGCAACACTGCAGTGATGTGGCGCTACTGACCACAACCCGTCCCCCTTCTGAGCTCTCACCCTTATCCTGAACCACGAAACTACCCAAGGGCCGGCGGTGACGCACGCAGGCCGAACACAAGCCACAGCGCAACCCATGTTGACCAATCTGAACTGGAATTGGTCTGGAGGCTTGTTTTGGAAATAACAGCTCTGTGTGGTTCAGTGGCTACATGAGGGCTGCTGTTGACGGCGGCGCATTTTCAGCGGCCCAAACTGGAAAAGTGTCTTTTTGAGGCCGAGGAAAATGAGGCTCACATAAATCATAAACGTCAAAAATCAGAACGATGAAACGAAATGAAAACCCCAGACATAAATTCACCAAGAGGGCAATAATGTTTACCAGTTAAATACTGCAGATATTGGGTAGAAGTTCCCAAAGCCCGAATCTCAACATTACAGAAGCCATCTGGGATCATCCGGACAGAGAACAGAACAAACAGCCAACAACGTCCAAAGAAGAGCTTTGGAATGTCCTTCAGGAAGCCTGGAGAACTATTCCTGCAGACAATTAAAGAAATGACAGGAAAGCTTGTCTGAGAGAGTTCAGGCTGTAAACGGTGTTCAGACCAAATATTGACTTTAAAGCTGGTTAGAATTTAACAAACCCTGTTTGTGTTTATACTGTATTCACATGTATGTTTGCACTTGTTGCAATAAATCACTGTATCAACATACGGTCTCATTTTCCTGCAAAATATGAAGAAATGAGGGGTGGCTCAAGACTTGTTTTGGAAATAACAGCTCTGTGTGGTTCAGTGGCTACATGACGGCTGCTGTTGATGGCAGCACATTTTCAATGCCCAACACTGGAAAAGTGTCTTTTTGAGGCAGAGAAAAATGAAGAGACGTCAACATATAAATCAGAGACGTCAACATTTCTGAACAACCAAATGAAATTAAAAACCAGACATTATGTTCACGAAGAGGAAAATAATGTTTTTAAATCCAATTCTTCAAATATTAGTTCACTTAATTAAAAATATACAGATCCTAATGACACAATATACAGTGCAGCACACATAGACTATACATGTCTGTAGGCTGAACTACAGTCCGTAGCTGTTAATAAGAGACCTTATGTGCAGTTAAACAACAGATAAAACTTTGTCTCTGCAACCTGGGCAGATGAAAGATCAGAATCAGAAAACTTTATAGATCCCAGAGGAAATGACTTATATTATGACTGCACAGACACAGAGAAACAGAAATGAGAACAATACAAAATATAAAGCCGAAATAAATCTAACAAAAACTGAAAATACTCCACATGAAATACACTCTGCTACATACACAAATGTTGGGATATGTAGATAAGTAACTTGCAGTTAAGTGAATTTCTAATGACACAGGTGATATTTAGAAGTATCTTATTACACATAATAGAGATCAGCAGTATTTAAATAATATTGACATAAGTAATGATATTTTACATGGTAAGACCATTGCACATAATGACGCCATCAGGGATGCCATCACTGTATTCGATATTAGAGGTGTGCGTGTGTGTATGTGTAAGTACTGTGCAAAAGTGGCACCTGTGCAAATTGTTTGAAATCATTTATATCAGAATAAATGCAAACAAACAAGAAAGCAGTAAAAAAGTATCAAGATTTCTTTTTTTCTAACATGTAGTCAATATTTTGTGAGCTGGTTAGAACAACACAGGTTTGGTTCCAAGTTTCAGTTCAATGCCTCCAGTCTTTGGGTGAATTAATACAATTCCATAAGCAACACACCTGTTATAATCTACTGAAGTAAAAAGAACCAAACCAGGTATTTGATGGAGCTAATCAAATACCTGGTTTGGTAAAAGTGGGCTTCCATGAGAAAAGAGGTGTAGAAACACTTTTTTACTGTATTAATGGTTGTGTTTCAACACTACTTAACACCACTGCCCAGCAGTAAACAGCTTTTAAGCATAATTTTCTCTGGTGCCTAAGACTTTTACACAGTACTGTGTATAT